>JAZHYW010056693.1:0-13408 GCA_037355805.1 Ixodes ricinus
TTTGGAAGTATTGTAAATGTTTTTATACTCCATACACCAGATGTGCTCTTTTGCAACCTTTAATGAAAAGGTGACTTTGAATCCGTCAAGTTTCCGAAAGTCCTGGTTTTTCCCCACAGTTCCTCTATTTATATTGCTGCCATGTGCAAAATACTGGTTTGATTAGATTTTACTTTATACACGATGCACGCTTTAATCATTGATACTCACCTTTAGGAAGGACCTTGCGAGTGTGGATAATGGCAAACTTATACGCAGTACAAGTGGTACGTGTTAAAATCTGCTCTGTTTTTTCACTTCTTTGATCTCCTTGATGTTGAGTTTGAAGAAGAGCACGCATATTTACATCGCAAGCTGACGAATTGAGTAGAACGGGGAAAAGGCTCAAATCCAAATCTCTCCATTGTGGATTTCCTGTATATAAAAAGATATGTTGTGTAAACACGCTGGCCACCCAGACTGTAGAAGAATTTATATTAAATAGTAGGAATATATTTCTAAGATGTGCAATTTTCTGCGGCGTGTGATATCCATAACAACGAGACAGTGAATATACATGTTATTGTTTTGTAGATTCTTGCTAATAATAATTAGTTTTACAGCGGCTACATAGGGAACAACAAAAAGCGTCGCATGGGACACGAAGAATTCTCATGCGACTTTCACAGTCGGAAACATCTTAATGAATACACTAAACTATTTCATTTTTGGAACGTGTACATCGGAGTACCTTAATCATCCACAAATCTAGCGCTTTCTCTAGTCCTCCTAGTATCTAGTCACGTTCTCCAGAAATTAAGTTGTTGCTTATGTGGTCTTAAAGTCAATTATTTTGTTACACTGGTTGTAGTTAGAGTCACTGAATGTTCCCAGAGTACAGGAACTCCCAAGCTTCATCTGATAACCGAGTCGAGGCGCAGCAGTAACGATCCTCACATGGCACTGCCCTGTGCTGTCTTACAGGGGCGGATCCAGAGCTCCGTTTTGGGGGGGGGGCGAAAATTTGTATAAATACTATTCTCCGATTCTTTCCTGTGCACCGGGAGGTCCACCCATGCCAAATTGCTCCTCTTAGAAGGGGGGGGGTCGACTTTGTTTGGGAGGGGCGGCCGCCCCCGTCGCCCCCCCCCCCCCCCTCCCCTTGGATCCGCCACGCGGTCTTAGCGAAGTGTGTGAGTGTAGCGCTCGTTTCCGTGTGAGCTCTTCAGTCCGCGTTTCTGGCTTGTATGGACACTGGTTTGTTTTTGATAAAGTTCTCTCCTTTGTTCCGCGCGTTGCGTTGACTTGCTCCTCTCTCTCGCCTCGAAAAACATTGAAGTGAGAGTGCTAGGCTTAGCGTCTGATGCTTAGGGTTTGAAACGCAGCACCAGAGGAACCGGAGCGAGCAAACGAGCCGGGAGTCTCATTTGGCAAACCTAATTAAGGGCTACTTGATATTAAAAAAAATAATATAGAGAAAATCAACACACCTTCCGTTCGGTCTTACCTCATCAATGCCTGGAGCTGGTGCCGTAAGTACCTCCGTCATAGCCGTGGTAACGGGGAAACGTTTTATATACACTTTTTATTGTTTTGGCCGTTCCACAATATAGGCGACTGTTAACTTCCGCCACGCGCTACACCAGCCAATCAGAACTGGATTCTGCAGGTTTGACTTCGGGTAAGCGAACTGGATGAAATTCGGTACCCTGGGAACATTGAGTGACTACAGTTGAATGTGTCTTTAAGATGGAATACCATGTTGTGCTTTTACCCCGTCCGTGCCTGAACCTGGCGCTCAAAGTGTTCAAGTTCCTCCATCCTAGTGCTCAAAATTACTTCACCATGAAATAAGTCGCAGCCATGAATATAACGGATGATTACCTATATCTGGTGAAGTTGAGAACAAATATAGTTTCAGTATGTCTCACTTCTTTTCACCATGGACCATACAACTGACGCTGGGGTGCACCAAGGGTAGTAATGACACTATAGTCGGCTACAGGCGATGGGTGAAGTGGAAGTCTCTCCCACACTCTTTCTACTTTTGCAGAGCGAACGGTGGAGATGAGGCGACCTCCTCTCCAACTGTTCACTCTGCTGAAATGGAAAGAGGTGGGGAGCTTCTCCTTCAGTCTTAACCTGTCACCAACCATAGGAATGCATTTACTTCGTATGCACGTGTGAAGAACGATAACCCTAAGAGCACTAGCCATTTTATTCCGTGGCATTGTTATGGCAGTAATATCAGGGTTGCGTTCTATCCTCTAAATGTAGTATATACTTAACCCGTAAATATCAGGTAACCACGTGTAAGGGGACATTTGTGAGATCCAGTCTCCCATTCCCGCATTATGTATATTTTTCGTCCGTGTTCCAGGTCTGGCCTATATTGGAACCGTATGCAACGATCGAAATGTCGGAGAGGGAGAAGACAAACCGTACTCGTTCAATGGTGTGCACGTCGCGGCGCATGAGATTGCACATATGTAAGTACACCATCCTGCGTGCCTGCCTGCGTACCAGCATGCGTACCAGTACCTGACAAGATGAGAACGGCAGGCCTTATGTCCGCGATGCGCGGCCTCCAGAGCACGCGCTAGTGGCCTTCCTCCGTGCTTTGGTTTACACATGGACGCTGGAGCTCACGAGACGTCCGAGCGATTACCGAAGGTTGGGAGGCTCGCGCTGGATGACCTCTCTGCCGTTCTAATTTTGTCGGTGACCTTTCGTACAGCGATGGCTGTTCTGGAAATTACGTCTGTTGTTGGTGTGTGGTTGTTAATGTTGCAGTTTGCGTTGTAGGACATCACCAAATCCTCGAAAAAGATGGCCTGCCGCCCGTGGGAATAGAACCATGAGTTCGCTGCGTGCGAAGCGGGGCGTTAACCACTGGATTACGCTACAGCGTTACCGACCCGCTCGATACTTTGGGTTTTTATAGTACCCGATGGCGACTTCACGCGTTCTCTGGAAAAAGGTAAATAGCGCCGATAACGAAATTTCTTTGTAGCACTTCGAAGCGCTCGTGCAGGGAGACGCACTTTAACGCTCTCCCGAACAAGGATGAAACAAAAAGCGTTTGGAACAAAATGGTCAGATGTCTATTTCGCACCGAACCCTTTCGTTCACGCACCCCATGATGCGCGAACTCGACGCCGTTGCCCAACGACTTCGCAGTGACGTGTCGCTGTGACTTCAGTGTGGATTAACAGAAAACCGCTCAATTTTGTTTTGTCTGCTCTTGTCTCGAGCCACGTTGTTAACAAACCCAATGTCCCCCCCCAAAAAAACAGAAACAAAAACGAAAAACAATACAAAAACGGAAGGCGTTACAACTTAAAACAAGTAAAAGAATATAGAAAAGGCAAAACAAGAATGAGAGGCAGTGACGATTAAGACAGTGAGTTAAACCCAAGGCTGTGGAGAGAGCAAAATTATGTTGTCCCGCATACCTGAAGTTCCGAGATTCAAGATGGCGGCGCCCGGGTAGAAAACGTCTGTATATATAGTTCGGAATACTTAACAGAATTTCAAACCGAAACTTATGACTGAAAAAACTAAAGTGACTGTTTCGTGTAACGAAACAAAGAATGAAAGCTGTGAAAGTGCTCTGTCAAAGCCACATTATGCGAAAGGACTGATAAATATATAACAAACGCTACTTCAGTTTAATAAAAAAATTTTTTTTTTCAGGATGAACAGGTAGTATTTTGTTTCTTAGATGTGGGATATTGGGACCTCTCTGTGTTTTTTGAAAAATTTCATTCGTTTAGTAAGGAATGTTCTTAACACCCGTTCGGACGCTTGCGGTTACTTACGACCGAGTTCATGTGATACCTTACTACGTGAGAACACACTGGCACGCTGGCGCCACCTATGAGGCGTCACCTTGAACCGCATTTTACTAAAGGGAAGGTTTTTCAGTACTTGAGGAATGAAAGGTACGTACTATCTATGAGAAATGCTCGTCAATAACACTCTCAAAAAGCTTTTTTAAGAAAAGCAACAACAAAAAAAACTTTGTTGTTGGCAGACTCATGTTTGTGACGGCAGTATATATGTCGACAGACCATATCGATTTAAAATACTTTCTTTTACGGAGATAGTTTTTGATTTATCCTGTGGAGGTACACGGACGATCAAAGGTGACGGATATAACGCACTGCAAAACGGCTTCAAACCGTGACAACCCCAGCCCATTTTTTAAATGCGGGCTTTTGAAAGAAAAAGCCAAAAAAGCCGCTAGTAACGATTAAGAATCATTTTGTGACTCCATTCGCAAAAAGCAACCACCCCTCAGTGGAAATTGGGTTGTGGGGATATTTATACAGCGTATAGTTGGTCAGCCATTTAAAGTTGCGACGAGTCACTCGCTGTAGATGAGCAATTTAGCCAGTGCGGTACAACCGCTAGCCTGGGGTCTTTAACGTGCACCACGCATTAGTGATACACGACCGCACGCCGGTACGATGCTCGATCCAGATCGAAACGGGCAGGGGTGGGGCTCGAACCCAGGATTCCTGGGTTACCCCTCAGTGGACACGTTACACCATTATGGGTTTGGGTAGGTGCAAGGTAGCAAGAGCTCGGTGCATTTATTCAGCACCGAAACATCCATGCCATTGAAGCGAGCCCTTCTGAATACCCTTATTTCCCCTCTCCCGTTCGCGTTACTTTGCTCCCACCGGGAAGGCTGTAACTTAACACCACATAGAGGACAAGACCAGAACATTTTCACCCCCAAACATCACTAAGTGCATCCACCCCGCCTAGATCGCTTCAGCGTTGCCGCGAGCCAACGCGTATTTGCAGAGACTCACAAGCACCACGCTTTAGCTCGCGGTGACGCCAAGCGTGTATATGCCGCTTGGCGCGGTACTTTCGTCAAGCTTCAGCGCGCCTTCTGCATGGGGCGGGTCGAGATATCCACTAACAATGACTAATGCGTAGTTCTTGTTCCTAGGTGGTATTGGCTATAGCTGACCTAGTAACCCCACAAGGCGGGATCCAGCTTTTTGTTTTCTAGTTGAGCCAAATACACTGATTCAAAGACGAGGATTCATTGCTTTCGAAAACAGAACAGCACTGTTATAGCGCTACGAAGTTCGTCAGTGTAGAACGAACCATTTGAAAACGATGGATTATGAAACTTTTAAAGCACGGATAGCTTTTTGATGAAACCTCCCCTATTCCAAGAAATGTGTAATTCCATCCGTCTGCCCGTTCGTCCGTCCACCCGTTCTTCCGTCCGCGCATTTTCTCTCTAAATTTAGGGAGGAAATTGATGGTACGCCACTTAAACAACAAAATCAGCTTCTCCGCTAAATTTACAAGGAAAACTGACGTCACGTGACCTTTGTACCAAGTCAATTTTTCTTTTTTAAATTTAGTGGAAAATTATAATAGATATATAGGTTCTTCACTCCTAGAAACGACTGCTTAATGTATCCAAGACAAATTTAAACGACCGCTCCCAGAATTCTGAATTCCGTGCGTTATAAGACTAGAGATAAATGTTGATGCCAATCTTTCTTTTTCTTTGCTTTATGTCTGTACAGTCTAGGCTCCAAGCACGACGGAAGCGGACCTGTACGTTTCATCAGGGGCCATCCGGTGCCCTTGCCTGTCCTTGGAAATGGGGCTACATCATGAGCTACATCGACGGAGGCAAAAAACACTTCAGATTTTCCGAATGCTCCCAGGCACAAATAAGGGCCGTACTGCGGTAAGAAGGTGGCGACCAGGTCTACAAATGGAACATTTGGAAAGACGATAGCATCCACCTTATGTAGCACAGTACATTCCTTAGAATCATATCATAACGCACTATCGCCGACAGTATGAGCTGAAACAGACCTTTTTGTTTTTTGGCCTAGTTGTCAGTTTTGAAATAGCTTATGTCTAAACTCCGAATCGAATGCGAAGTCGGGGTCTCTCAATAGACTGCGAGATAATCAAGCTGGTTTGGACAGCAGACACCAAAACGGGCCAGATTTTATGCTTCGGCTCATATCGTCGAAGCATTACCGAAACTGCATATGAGAAATAGCCGGATTAATTGTGTTTTGAAGATGTAGAAGTGGTTGTTAGTGAAATAACTGGTTATGAAGATTTCGAAGATGTAGGAGTGGTTGTTAATGAAATAACTAGCTATGAAGATTTTGACGAGCTGTGTCGACGTAGTTAATGGGTGTCGAGATATGAGCCGCGACACCCGAGTTCCGAGAACAGAAGATACTGGTTTTATTTGGCTACTGCAATGCATATCAACATAAGCTGTGCACAGGGTGGCCAGGGCACCATTAAATCATGGAGGGCCACGCCCTCTGCACATCCCCTCTTAGGAGTATTATTCTATGCATTGCCCTTACACATCCCAACGAGTAACCTTACTAAGTCCGATCTTTAGGCCGCACCACTGGTCTGCCGCAGCGAGTCCAAATCACGGGCTTTGAAGGGTCGTCGGTGATTGCAATGTTGTTGGCGTCCGCAGCTGGGGAGAAACGGCACCTTGATGTGCACGAGGGCGCGTTGCCCTGCTAGGTGACCTTCTTTAAGGAGAGGCGATGGGTTCGTTGACTTGATGATCGAGCCATCTGCTGGACTGGTCTGCGGTTTCTCTCCAGACATCTCAGCAACAGCCCCTGGCTCGTATGTCACCAAGTTGCGCCTCTTTCGCTGTAACACCGCACCGTCGTTCGTCTCTGCGACCAAAGATCTGGCTCGTTGCGCGGGACTAAGGACCGTTGCTGGCACCCGTTCTGGCTGACCGCAGTGGCGGGCACCATCTTGAAAGGTGGGAAGTTCCCGACGCGGTGCCGGCGGTTGAAGCCTGATCTTGCCATCTTTTGTAGCGGGTGTTTCTGCTGGCTGCTTCCTTGCGCACCCGGCTGGATGTCTACATTAGTTGATCGTCCTTGGGCAGCCGCATAATAAGCCGTCTGCTCATCAGCAGCTGCGCTGGGATGAAACCTGGGGGTCGGGTGTGTCTCGGTAGTTGAGGGAGTGGGAGGCATGGATCCTTCCCCTTTCGCAGCAGACCCTTTACAGTGCGTACCACACGCTCTCCTCCCATTTGATTGCGGAAAGTTATAGCTGCTGGTAACGCCCGAGGCACCGTGCGTTGTCATGAAGCTTGCGAACTCTCTGAACTGGAAGGGTGGTTCGTTGTCCGATCTAAGAGTTCTTGGGATGCCGTGGCTGCCAAAATGCTCTCCATCACTCCTATCACTGCACGAGCTGTGTTCTTTGGAGGCTGGTCACTTTTGGGTAGCGAGAGTAGTAATCAACTACCGGGAAATAAGTCTGGCCTTCCAGGTGAAGTACAAGTCAGTGTTGAGTACCTCCTTGCGACAGCTTGGAAGCGGCGTGCTGCGAAGTGGCTTGTCAGGATTGGTCCGTTAAGAAGTGCACTACTCTGAATGTAGAGATGAGAGATTAGATTTCGTTGTTTATACTTCGCTATCACACTGACTCGCTTGGCCCGGGTTTTGCATCTGTTGACGCCTCGATGTCCTTCGTGGATAAGTGTCAGAGCTGTCGAGCACGAGGATGCAGAAACCTTTCAGCAAAAGGCCTTTGCAGACTGAGAGCTCATTCCAGAGCACTGGGATACTTGGTCTGGTGCAAGTGAAGTTTGAATCTGTTCAGGAAACCGTTCAGGCAGATATAAATAAATGCACTGCATTCTCCATCAGTCGCTTAAGCCTTCTTGACATCTTCCACCTGCAATGAAGCTTTTTTATGACGAGCTTTGCAGGACTTCGGCAGCGAACAGTTCGATTGTGTCCAGGGGCTCGGATGCGACAGCGGATCCTCTAGAACACAGGAGAATGTGTCGCCTGTGGCAAGAACATTGCCTGGAACATACAACATTCTGAAGGGTACTGCAACACGTTTAACTGGAGCCGTTGAATGCGAGGCGATAGAGTGTCCAAGTTTATCTTGCCGAATAGCGAGACAACTGACATGTGGTCTGTCTCCGCGTCGAACGATAGACCGCGTGCGAGCACGTCAAACTTTAGGATAGCCCACGATCCAGCCAGGGCCTCCTTTTCTGCCTGGCTATACCATTGTTTTGTGGCTGTCATAGACCAAGAGTACGGATGCAACTGGGCGTCTGTCCTCCGAAGGCTGGGCTTGTAGCATTACAGTTCAAGCCCAAACAAGCTTGCATCGGCAGAGACGATGGTTAGATAAGCATGTGTGGTATTTTGCCATGCAGCGTTTCGAGTTGAGCAGTTCTATGACTTTGATGTATGCAGACTCTTGCTCATAAGAGCATGTCCAAGCCGTGTTCTTGTAGAGCAGTGCTGTGATGAGGGCTTTGATGTCCGCCACGTGTGCAAGGAAGCGTCCTAGATTGTTGACCATGCCCAGGAAGCGTCTGACTCCAGCAACGTCAGTTGGTGGGCTCATGTCTGTGATGGCTTGAAGCTTGTTGGAGTCTGGCTGATTCCTTTTGCCGATACGGGGACACCAAGGAAGGAGACTTCGGTTTGGCAAAAACGGCACTACACTTTGTTCAGTGTGATTCCTGCTTGGAAAAGCCGGTTCGGGACTTGTTGCAGGCGGTGGTCGTGTTCTTTCAGGGTGCGCTCAAACACTAGGATGTCATTAATCATACAGACAGTGCCTTCAAGGCCTTCCAGAATTCGCGACATCTGCTACTGAAATAATTCTGGTGCCGAGGCGATTCCGAAGGGCATCCGGCAAAACCAGTAACGCCCAAAGGGCGAAGTGAGAATTTTCAGTTCCTGGGACTCAGACGATAGCTTCACCTGGTAGAAGCTTCTATTAACGCCTAGCTTCAAAAAAATAAATACGACGGTGGTGCCTCCGAGAAGTCCGAGGGTGTGATCGACGGTCGGTAGGTCGTGGCGTTTTCTGAGGACAGCTTCGTTCAGCTTTGTCAAGTCGACGCACAGTCTGTAGTCACTAGTGGGTTTGGGGACCACGACCAGTCGTGCGCACCGAAGTGCTGGCTTGTCGACTCTGCGGATCACCCCTTGCTGCTCAAGCTTTTGTAGCTGATCCTTCACCGTATCTCTCAGAGGGATGAGCATGCGCCGCGGAACGCTGCATGAGAAAGGGATGGCGTCAGAAAAAACCACAACATCATTGGGGACAATATTCCATTCCTTTATGGCAACACATAAATTCAGTTTGACCGCCAAATGTAGCGGGGAAAATGATGTCGCATGACGTCATGTCACGTGACCTATACACAAAATCATTTTCCCCGCTAAATCTAGCAGAAAATTTCAATCACGGGACATGATGTCACGTGTCCTATAAACAAATTCAGTTTCCCCGCTAGACTTAGCGGAAAAAATGACATCACGTGACTCCAATACCAATATAATTTCCCCGCAAGATTTAGCGGGAAAATTGACGTCTCGTGACCTTCACATCAGTGCAGTTTCTCCGCCAAATGTACTGGGAAAAATGACGACACATGGCTCCTTGTCACGTAACGTAAACACAAATTCCGTTTCCCTGCTAGATTTAGCGGGAAAATTGATGTCACGTGACCTACACATAAATTCAGTTTCCCCGCTAAATTTAGCGGGAATATTGACGTCATGTAACCTGATGTAACGTGACGTATACACCAATTCAGCTTCGCGGCCAAATTTAGTGAGAAATATACATTACGTGACACAGATTGCATATCTGTGAAGCCACGAGGTGCAGCAATCGCTAAACGTTTGTGGTGCTGGAACGTTCCACGTATCCAACAGAATTGCCTAGCAATTCGCCATACATTTTTTCAGTTTGCGCTTGTCAATCGCATCGATCAAAAGGCAATATCAAACAAACTAAAACTTGAAAAGTAAAAAAAATATAATAAATAAATATTTTTTTGAAGATGTCATTCGCAAAAGACTATTTCCAAAAATACCTGCATGCAACACTGCGCGTGGCATTATGGGACCTCTGTGGCGATGGAGATAAGTGGCATGGTTTTGATTTCGATTGCCCAGTTGACGAAGTTCTGCTTCTGAGCGCTGGATGAAATGAGATCTGCGCTCGCCTGCATTGCACCCATTTATCTTCGTGAAGGCCCCGTTGAAACACAAACCTCCAGTGGCCGTAAGGACCTGCCTAGATCTAGCGAGGAGCAAGAAGTAAGGTACCAGAGTCCCATAGCTTTCCTGGCGGCGTGGCTACAACTCTAGAGTGCAGCAAGACCCTCCCGGGATACGGATCATTTAAGAAGCCTAGGGTATGATAGGCCCAGTACAATTCTTTTTAATACTTTGTTTACCTGCGTGCAAACTCCTGGTACGTCAGGAGCCCCCCAAAACGTGCTGGCATTGTATTCGCCCTGGTAGGCAACGACTTGATATTAGGAAAGTCGCATATTCGAAAATGCATGCACCGTATTCGGTCGTGACGCGATGTCGTTAATTGAGGTTGGCCAATCGAAACCAAAAACGGCAGCCCAAACTACCCAAGATGCTTTGCGCGGAAATACGCCGCTAGGATAGTTTCGGTTTTGCAAGAGGTCTTCTAGCGCCTGAGCATCTCAATACGCAGCATTGTACATCCATATTTTGGGAAAAGAAGCTTACAACTCAGGAGGCGAGCTGAAATCAGAAGAGGGCAATGTAGTGGTCCCGCCTGGAATGTACGCAAAAAATATGAAATATTTATACAACCGCTAGAACTGGAGCAAAACCGCGCATGCAGTACGGAGTTGTTCATTTGAATCGATGATGGCGTATTCAAGCGTCAGCCTAACTCATGATGTATCATTCACTGCCCTTGGCGCGTAGGACCTTTCGGAGACTACGTAATTTAAATTAATTTAAATGTTACAAGGTCCATGCAGTGTAATAAAAAACAATTTTTTGGTGATAGTTTACGACTTTGTACAAAATGAGTTTCAGGCAACTTGCAGTCGTTGCTTAGTAGTTGTATTCGTGGACGATGGCAGTACACGTCCGGTGCTTTGACGTCTTTTTACGAATAGTTGAAAGTGCTCGGTGTTTTGCATCACCACATCTATAGAAAACTACCAAGGCACAAATGTCAATTATTGAGAATAGAAGGAAAATCTACCATGAAGGCTCATTTTCGGTGCCACCTTCTGAACATCCGCTTAGTGATGCTGGACGTACGTCTTTAAAAAAAGACAACGAAAAAAATCTCGGGGATGCTTAAGCTTCTCCTTTAAGAGTGGAACGCGATAGCGTTATCGGTCCTCGTTCACGTAGCTTCTCTTATATGAACCCGCGCTCGTTCCCAAGTCGTGCAGGCGTAGTGAGCGTGGTCTAGTTGGTAGCGTCACGCGTCACGTCATGTCACGTGATGCGTGATGTCTATAACCCTATCGACCCGATAAATTTAACAAACATTTTCAGCTATACCTTGGCGGGAAAATTTCCCGTTAAATTTGGCAGAAAAAGTTTCTCGCCGGGTCGATAGGGTCCGATATTACGGCCACGTGTGAAGTACCACACGTGACGTCACGCATGACGTAACACCGGGCTGCGCGCGTTGCATTATGGGATTTCTGGTCCCACCGACGCCGACGCCGGATTTTCTATGACACGAGCTCTTTAAACGTTGTTGCGTTAAAAAACAATCTTACCCAGCAGTGATGTATTAGAATTGCACGCCATATTATAATTCATGTCGCTGTTGATTGTGCCACTGCATCCACAAAGCGTTTTTGTTTCTGTAACTCAGGGCTTCGACCAACAACGTGCTTGGAGATTGCATCTGAGAAAGACTATCTGGAGTAGAACATCCTAAGCTACCAGGAGGATTGCTTGTGGACATAAAATGCATGCAAATTATTGCATCCAAAGCTGAAGAATGTCGAAATGATGTCGGTAAGTTCTGGTTTTAAAGCGGTGGCTTTATGGAGCCCAACCCACACTCAAGGTCACGAAACATCCGTGGCTGAAGTGCTCGTGGCTGAATCAATGGTGGCTGGAAGCGATGGTGGCTGAAGGGCATGTGGATAAGGCGCCGGTGGCTGAAGCCGGCCATGGCTCAAGCACCCTGGAGACTGAAGCGTCGATGGCGTAAACTTTTAAGCTGTCGGTCGCCTACGCTCGTAAGCGCCGGTCAGCGTAAGCGCCGGTTGCGTAGCTCCGTTCTCGCAAGCGTGCCGGTCGCGTAGGCGCCGGCAGCTAAAGCCGGCGTTACCTGACGTCGTTGACGTCTTCCTAGGGCTCGTCCTTGCAGAACGTCCTGGAGGTCGTCCCTGGGCGTTCGTTTTTGACGTCGTTCTCTAAGACGTCGTCCTCGACGTCGCCATAGACGTCACCTTTGAGGTCATCCTAGCCGTCATTCTTGACGTCGTCCTTTAAGTCAATCTTTCACGTCGTCCTAGACTGTCGTTCTTGACGTCGTTCTCGACGTCGTCCTTAAGGTCGTCCAAGAGGTCGTCCTGGACGCCGTCGTTGACGTCGTCCTCTCGTGACGACGTCCTGGAGGACATTTCTTGAGGCCGTCTTCGGCGTCTTTCTCGATGTCGTTCTTAAGATCGTCCTAGATGTCGTCGTAGAGGTCATCCTGGAACTGTCGTTCTTGACGTCGACCTCCAGGGTTACGTCCTCGACGTCGTACTTTTCCTCATTGTTTTCCTCTAACGATGTTCCCTGTAAAGCTTCAAAGTATTTCATCGCGTTTGGTTCGAATGAACAAAGCTGCAACAATTTCTTTAAGTAACTACTTTTCAGCTGTGCAACCTTCGTGGGATGGAAGAAAATCAGAACTACGCTTTGTTTTACACCTACTTGGAGCAAAACGGAATGTTTCTCAAGCTGAGGTCGAAGTCATGAGAGGCTCCAAGGCAGCGCTCGCGCACTGGAATCAACTGCTAAGAGTCCTCGTAGCTCTGTGCCGTTAGTGTGGATGCTTCTGTCTCCACACGCATTGTGGACAGAGGGAATCACCGCGTGCCTTATAGAGAAGCTTGGATATGCAAAGCACGCTCTTCCACAATCAATCTGGGTCTCGAGGCCAATACATGACGAAAACAGCTCAAACGACGAAGACGGAGTAAAGAAACATAAACGACAGGACGTAGATATAGGAGTCTTTCTTTATATACAAATTACTCAGATTGGTTTGAGTCAATATGACGTAGATGGCGTATAGCAAGAGGCCGCCATTTGTAAGAATACTACTACTACTACTACTACCAAGGACAACAACAATGAATAATAATAATACTATTAATAATAATAATAATAATAATATTAACAATATTACTAATAATACTAGCAATAATCAAGAATCAATCAAGGGGGGGGGGGGGGGGTGGTAAAGATGATGAAGAAGAAGAAGTGGTGTTTCTGTCTTTTTTTTTTTTGAAGAAGAGTGTTTTCTTGAAGAAGAAGAAGAAGAATGTTTGTTTCTTTATATATGTACCTGCAGTGTATTTGGTGTTTTCTGTGGAGGGGGG
>JAZHYW010056694.1:0-61440 GCA_037355805.1 Ixodes ricinus
TTGTAACAAAAGTAGAAATTTAATATCACAGAAGTAGTATTCTTATTAAAAAAAAGCGCGACCGGGCACGGACAAAGTGAGAAACTGGAAAAAAACGAACGCCGACTGACAACTGACTGGTTTTATTTGAATACGTACGTACTTGCCCATTTATTCATCTTGAAAAGTAGTAGCTTTCAAAGGCCGAAAAAGTATTCTAGCCTAATTGGCCAGTCGCTTAGCACTCTTCGGTGGTTTGAATTGCGTGCATCAGTAACATTGTACAATTGTATAAGTGAAAATAATTTGCTAATAATATTTGATAGAGAAACATATCTACTAAGAAGTGTGTTGCCCCGCCTGCTTCGATTTTCCAGGATTTCACTTAGATACACACCTTTCAAAGATGTTTGGAAATAAATGTACTTTAGCTATTTACTGAAAATAGTCTTGGGTATATCTATTTCCGCAAAAAACAAACTATATTGAGCAGGATTAGCCCAGTAACAACATTACATGGATGAAAACATGGCTATACAAAATGTATATATACTTGCATCTCAGTGATATAAAATATAATCTCATATTAACCAAGAGTCATTAAATATTAGTGTAGTTATTTCCTGCCCTCATAAGATTGGTTGGTGGTTATTTTACCAAGGCTACATTCCAACTTTACGATCGGAGTTGTTTTATTTTGAGAGCCATACATTTGTTAAGCCATGAATATTTTCTACCTAATTTGCATTTGTTTAGGTAATATTGTAAACTTTTATGACAATCAATCGAGATGAGTAGCTGTAGGGCTGCTGTTTCCAGGAAAAAAGAAAAACTTCATGACAGTTTAATGACTTTTTGGGGGCAAGTTGGTTCAACCCTATGATTAGTTGATTTATTTTCGTACCTGTGCCTTTCCCGTCCATGTATAGCGCTCCCGGTATTTAGTGGAATTCATAACGCATATTCCTTCGTTTGTATAAAATTACATGGAAGTGAAGTATAGGTCCTTGATATTTGCCCTAATATTTTTCTGGTTTGCCTTCGGTATTCTGGCAATGCAACCAGGTGCGCGTTACGCGTTTTTTTTATCGACTACGCGATTTTGATAAACTGGAAACATAAAAACTTATGTTTTAATTCACAAAGATGTAGCTAATAATTACACTCTTGTTATGCACATATGAACTGCGTTTATAACTATAGATTGGTTCTTGAAAGCCATGGAATATGCTGCAGTTGTTGAGGAAAGGCGTTTTGTTCAAATTATTTAGGCAGATGCGCCAGAGATTGTTTTTGAACACATTATTAGATTCTCGAAATCCCATATATGAAATAATTGAGGATGACTTAATATTGTAGCATGGAGACTGGACATTATCATGTAAATATATAAAACAAAATTCAACCTACAATTGTGACTGAACGTCGAGTTATTTATGCCTGGTTAGGGCTTAGTTGGATAGAGAAGGAAACGATATAAAGCTGTGAGCCTTTTGTGATCATACATGTGGATTAATTCATCAATAATAAAATCGCGTTTATTTAATTTGTCGTAGATCTGATACATTTAACATTAAATGAGATAGTATCATTACTACCTTGAATAGAATATACTGCCATCTTTCTGCATCACTATTCACGCGCTAACCTCATCACGAAACCTGGACCACTATGATAAATAAAATGTTTTTAATACTAAACATAACAAGGGTCGTGAACTCTTCGGACCACGAGGTGCTTTCTTTATGTTTGGAATATCATCCGAAATGTTTGGTTTCAAGCCATTTTGTTAAAAAAAGAAAGAAGTTCTGCATCAGTTGGTAGACATGGAATTAAAAATCTCCTACTAGCTTTTTATTGTTTTGAGTATCAGATAAACTTTAGAGCTCCCGTTTCGAAAACCAAACAATACAACACAGGTTCGGCGTAATAATAACCACATTGCAATTACAACACCTTAGACACTCACTCACACAGGAGACACACCCAAAGAGACACAGAACGCCGACTTTGAACTCAACAGACAGATTTCACTATGCCGTTTGGCGCATGTGGGTGCCGTCATAACTTTAGTTCACAGTAGGCAGACGGCAGTGAACGCGAGGGCTCGAGCCTCTCTTTGCTCTACACGCACGGAGCTCCAGCGAGGTTGTCACACGTGCAAAAATACTAAAGTTCCCTCGATACATTGGGGTAGCGGTGGCAAAGTCAGACTGGCTGGTGAGATCGGTTGCTGTATTGTGGGGTTCTTCTTAGAATGAACTACATTGTCTGTGCAAGAAACAAACATTTTGTGTGTTTATATTTTGTGCAGAGTTTTTGCTGGCTGTTATTGCAATTAACTATTTTGCCTAAACTGGACAGCTTGTTTTTCTTTAGTCTTTATTCAAGCATCCTCCTGAATCGCACTGGAGGCGTTATTGCGCGGGAGTTTACAGTTTTGAAAAAAAAAAAAAAATACATCTTCATTTGTAAAGCGCACCGTGGTCTTCAGATGGCCCAGTCCTCTTTGCAATGGTTTTAATAAAAAAAAAAAAAGAATTTGTATACACATGTTCGTCCTAGCGTGAGCCGCTCTCGAGTTTTGAAAGCATGTTCAGTCCGCACTGGAAACTTATATGTGGGTGTTTTAAATATATTTCTCTGTTAATGCCAGTTTTAATATTATATATGAGAAAGAAAACCTTCAGTCTCAACTTTTTCTCGTCGAGAGGAAAGCAGTTCCCAATTCAATTCGCTTTTTCATTTTAGTGCAGCTCTCCCTCCGCCCATAACGACCCAGTACAAACCTAGCAGCTCTATTTTGAATTCTTTCCAATTTATCAATCAAGGTTATGTGCGGAGGGTCCCAGACGGCGCAGGCATATTCTAAAATCGGCCTAACACATGTTAAGGACGAGGTTTTCTTTAATTCAGGTTGTGAACATTTCAAACTCCGTTGAATAAATTGAGCGCCCTGCCAGCTCTTAGGATGACATCATCAACTTGAGCATTCCAAGAACAGTCAGATTACAGTGTGACACCAAGGTACTTGTAAGTAGTTTCGCTATTTATTAGGCGTTAGCTATCTGATAAGTACTTTCAAATGTTTTTCTTTCTCTTTGGTAAAACTCAGGTGTACACACTTCTTTGGATTTAAATTCATCTGCCACTTGGAACACCAAGTATTAATACAATCCAAGTCTCGTTGCAACGTAGCAGCATCTTGTTTGTCCTTAATTTTCCTATCACACAACGGCAGTCGTCAGCAAACAACCGTATGCAGGAGGAAATTCCCACGGAAATATCGTTTACATAAATCAAAAACAAAGAGTGGTCCCAGGACCGAGCCTTGTGGGACTCCTGACGTCACGTTAACATACTCCGAACTTTTTCCCGTTCAAGACAACACATTGGCGACGTTGAAATAAATAATTTTCGATCCATCGGAACACACTTGAGTTTAAGTTTAACGGACTTCAGTTTACTAAGAAGGAGCGAGGTGCGGCACAGTGTCGAACGCCTTACGGAAGTCTAGAAAAACACAATCCGTTTGCCCTCCATCGTCAACATCGGACGCCAGTTTATTGTAACTTTACGAGCTGTTTCGTGCATGATAGGCCTTTACGAAACCCGTGTTGTTGATTCATTAATATTCTGTTGTTCGTTATACGTTTCATTATTCCTGTATATAAAACATGTTCGATAATTTTGCATGAAATGGCTGTTAGTGATATTGGCCTGTAGTTTGAAACCTCTTTTTGGAACCACCTTATGAATGGGGACAACATGGGCGATTATCCAATCGTCTGGTAAGATACCAGTGGAGAGTGACATTTTCGTAGATTACATAAAGATACAACGAAATAGGTCCGGCACAACGCTTTAGTATACGTGGAGAAATACGATCAGAGCCATTTGCCTTAGTTTCGTCAATGTTTCTTAAAAGCAACTCGATGCCCCTCACGCTTAGTTCAACTGGCTCCATCAACCGGATGGCACTTGCATGTGCTGGAGGACAGCTGCTATCTTTAGGTAGGAAGATAGATTGAAAGTAATCATTCAAGCACGTAGCCTTTTCAGTATCGTCTAAGAGGACATGATGGCTGTGCATTATTTCATTTATTCCTAAGACATCTGATCCACAGCCTTTTATAAACTGCCAAAAAAGTTTCGGGCTAGTTTTCACCATGTCGTTAAGTCTTTTAAAATATCCATCTTTCGCAATTTTTATAGATAATTTATACTCCTCCGCTACTCCAGATAATCTCTTCAAGTGATTGTTACTTCTAGTTTTCTTATACATGAGAAATGCTCTCCTTCTTTTTTAAATATCCTTAGAATACGTGAAGTCACCCAGGTTTTTTTGAGTCTGGTTAATCTATGCTTGGAACATAACGGTTCATAAGTTCAAGCAGCTTGTTCTTAATATACACCATAATTTGTGGACGTCGTAATCCTCAGGAAGGCATTCAAAGACCGGCAAGTGGTCCAGCAGCTGCAGAGAGATACTAGTACAGTCGCCGCTGAGATATACTAGTATAGTCGCCCGTTGGGGGCCGAAAGGTATACATTCAGATTTTTATGATTTCTGATGTTTTTTAGCGCATTGGAAAAGGTGGAATATACTTGCATGAATGCCACACATTTTTGTAAGTCCCTTAACTGTCTGTCAGTGTCACGAACGCGCTTTATATTATTCAGAATGTTTTCAGCCACGGAAGTTAATAGGGATAAGAGGTAATCTCACAACCCAACCTAAAAAATCGAACCTTCGATACTGCATGTAACGTGTAACTCAAAATTAGTTAAGTGGAGCATAATCAATTTATGCCTTAAAAGCGCCTTGACAAAATCTTACGCTCATGATCATTGATCAGAACAATTCATTCGACACCGCTTCTAACGAGGATAAGGGTAGGATAATAGCCCTCTTTCTAACATTCAAGTACTTGTTTTATCCAGACAAAGCGGTCATATCCGCACCTGATTGAGTTGAAATGATTTGTCGTTAAATAATAAAACATATAATGATACGTCTATATCAGGAAACTTTGGCTACCAAAAGAAGTACGGTTCGTAGTAACCAAACAGTCTACAGCAGGCGGGTGAACTCTAATCAGGAGACGTGAAGCCTCGTAGAACGGCCCAGCATCTCCGGAGCACTGTACGGGACATTTAGGTCACACAGCCACGAACCAGTTCGATAAAGAGTCCGTCATGCCAGTGATCGACATGGTTTCGCTCGAAGACACAATACCCATGTACCAGGGTACGACAGATTTCAAGAGTGCTTTAGATTACAAACTCCAAACGGACTACAATGCCTTCACCCAAAACACCCTCCGAACGTTACAAGCGTGTTCTAACCTGTCATGCGCGCGGTTCGGGAGACGTGGGCAGGGGAACGTCGGGAACGGGCGCCAAGAGCACACCCGAACCACGTCTGCGGCAGCCGCCCAAATTCCATTCCCAAAACATGAGAAAACGTGAAGATTCTTCGCCCAAAAAAAACTGCTGTTCGCAAAACAAAATAAATGTTTTTGAAAAACATTTTGAAGTGCAGGCGACCTGGTACGTATGAATCATGATGCTTAAACCTCGAGACTGGGAAATAATCTGAAGACAAAATAGAAGGCACAAAAGAAAGTAGACAGACAGTCGATTGAGATGCTGTCGGTTCACTTTTTTTTTGTCCTCTTCTATTTTGTACAAATACAAAACTTCAAAGTATAAAACAGCGGGCACGAGGACGGGAACAGGACATTTTTTCATTTAGCAACAACAAAGCGGTGTTGGTTGTTCTATAAAATAGGTGTGTTTGAATACCCATGCAAAGTGAGGCTTCTAAAAATTCTCATGAATGTTGATTGAAATAATCCCACGCAGAAACAGTCAAAATGACAACAAATGCGCAAAGTTATACTTACGAAGCAAAATGTGGCATCGTCGTAATTACGTGTTTCAAGCTGTTGCCCATTTCTGCATTCGTACTTGCAACTCGGAGAATATCCGCTCTGTTAACATGCAATACAAAATTCTTTAAGCATATACGTCTATACAATACATATGCATAGAAGACTAAAAGCACACGGGCTTTTCTTTCTAAATGCCTTGAGGTGTAATATCATTTTGCACTGCAGATCGCCAGGATCTAGAGAAAAATTTGTGTATTATGAGGTTATACTTACGGTGTTTCGCGCGCGACATAAATCATTTAAAAAAAATAGGTTTCTTGAAATAAAAAAGTATTCTGACCGTTATTGAATACCCGGTAAGTCATTGTATTCGTGTAAGGTGAATTTAAGAACTAATTACCTAAAATACATAGCTAAATTTTAACTTCTTGGTTTCTTTTTTAAATATAAATTTTAATGTAAATAGATAAAATAAACAAATATATATATATATATATATATATATATATATATATATATATAACATATAACTTTTTGTTTAAGTTTTGCGAGTCGGTATTTATTGTTATTCAAACTATATTATCGCTGTTAGATTTCAATCAAATATATTTTGATCTGCATCGTAGTCTAGCAAATGTGAGCCTTTAAAAAGGTTATTGAGATTCCTGAATTCAAACGCAAAAGAGCGACGGAAGTCTACTCCCGGAATTAACGCCCCTCTCCCACATGGGAGCGCGTACCGTGCAATCTCGAGATGATCGGCTGCTGTGAGTAAAGCGCAGTTCACACTCTTGCGACCGAGTACGACCGAGAGAGACCAGACCGGTTTCTAGGATTGGATGCGCTACAGCGGAGCTGGTCCTAAGAAATCGCAAGAGACCGAAAACCGTTCGACTCTCTCGGTCGTACTCGGTCGCACTCGGTAGCAAGAGTGTGAACGGGCCTTCACACGTATCCTATAGTCGGTGACAACGAGTTTGCGGAGTGGCCACTCCGGAATTGGAATGATTCCGGAATCATATCGCACTTTCGCAACCCGGGAATGGGATAGGAATGGAATGGCGGCAGCACTGTGGGAAATGGATCGGGGAATGAAATTAGATGCCCTTTGCCCAGAATGCAGTGGGAATGGAATGGGCTCGGTACTTATGCAAGCTGGGTCGATTATCATATATGGCCTACTGGCCACGACACAATTCGCTAGCGCATGGTAAGTGGCTCCTGAAACAGCGTCATTGCACTGGAGGTGGCTAACGGCTTTATTGTCTCACTGGATTATCCTCCTTCAAGGATGAAAATAGCGCGCCCTCCTGAAGCAACCAAAGCTGAATAGTTGTAGACAGACAAGGTGTCGTTCCTGGTACCGCAAGCCTCGACAAAGCGGCAGTGGCGTAGTAGGGGGCTTATGGGTCTTCAACCCCCCCTCACCCCCTTTCCCAAAATATAGCCGAGGCGTTGGCATAACATAAGAAGGAGAGTTTGTGTTTGGAATGTTAGACCTGAGACAAAGAGCTATTATTTTGTATAAATATTCGCTTTTCATTTCATTACAAGCATACAGCTCATCTATCAGTGTTTTTCTTACGTTAACCTTGCATGCGTCTTTTTATGCGAGATATAGATTGGGCGATCTTGCACACATAAGTATGCAATAGTCTTCTCTACAAATATTATTTTCACGAAAAGGTAGTCGAGTACAATAAGCCATGTCTCAGAAGTTTATCTCTAAACAACTGAGAATTAGTTCCCGAAGTGTTGCACTTATATCAAGCACTCGATATATTTCTCTATCCGTTTTGTGGTTCAGTAGAACTTGCGTGAACTGAGGGTTCCGAGTAAGATGGGAGCGCCTTGGCGGTGTTCTGCAAACAAGCTAGAGACCAATCAAGTTCTAACTTTACGGTTAACATACGCTGGGCAGAAATGCAGTAATTTGCCTAGCGAAAAGAAGTTTGAAAAGAGCCTGCGACAAAAACGTCCGCGAGCAATTCGGCATTTCGCTTCCCTAGTATGAATAAGCCAGTTTTTTTACCAAAGGCGCAAATGAATTGCTAGAGTAGACTTCACTATTGAGCAGTGATCGTACTCTCGTGCCTTCTATACATCTCAGAAGAAAGACCCACAAAGAAATGAATGTTTTAGGGAAGGAGGAGCTGCATAAAAATCCCTCGGGATATAGACGTGCGGACAATCAGGGATAAAACATTAATTGTTGCAGCCACAACTTGCAGTAGTGAGTCAAGCAGAGAAGGCACTTATGCTGTCGGTAGCAGAAGTTTTTTTGGCAGAGAGGGACACGGTAGCTGAGGAATTCTGCGCAACGGCCAATAGGAAAAAAAAACGAGTATTTATTTATTTATTTACAACCTCAGGGTCAGAATAATTATAGAAGCAAGTGGGTTAGAATGTCTAAAAAGCACATATAAAATAAATGGCAGCTTAACGATTTAAAAATACAAAAAATGCACACTGATTCTTAGGGAATGCGTTAGTATGACGCGTGGAAACTCAACACACGCCCCTTTTTTGGAAACGCTAACGCTGACCCCTACACTCCTCTTCTTTTGGCTTTCACTTTTGCTTCCTTTATTTTCGCTGCATTTTTTGGCCTCGTTACGGGGTCAGTGTTAGCGCTTCTCAAAAGAAGACGAGTGTGGCCTTTCCTAAGGATCGTGCTAATGAATTCTCTAAGAATGCACCAATGAACCTTCCTTAATGTTTTTCACTCCTTTCTTGTACTCTGCCGGTCTGATTACGGCGACGCCCTTCACTCTAAAAAAGGACGTCACCTTAACCCTTTTGTTCCATATAATGCACCCCAAAACAGACGGCCCCATATTTTACAAGGGGCTTGACGACGGTGCGATATAACTTATTAAATCGCTAAAGTAAGTATCAAAGAACACAGGAAGAAAGCACGGAGGTTTTACAGTATGGCCAAGAAAACCCCGATTACATTTTTTGTAGTCAGTAACATGTACATTAGCCATTTTACTAGGTTGTACCACACGGCTATCAAGCCCCTCGTAAAAGTTGGTACCATCAGTTCGACGCCAGTGCGCTGTATGTCAAACTCAAGCTTTTGGGTGTCCTATATAGGACAAAGGGTGTAAGAATGCCCCTTTTTCTGAGAGTGTTGGATGCGGTCATCCCCATCACTCGTGGAAAGAACCACATCCATACAACTCGTGGAAGAAACCGCATTTTATATCCCTCGTGGAGGGAACCGCATCCATCGTTTTAACTACTCACACACATCACAGTTCACGCGCCGCTACTACGGAAACCCAGAGCGAAGAACAACCGGCGACGGCAGAGCGGCAACTGAGCGAGCCCGTATTCCCATACGCCGCGGCGCAACACCTCCTAGATAACAATGCTGTAGTGCTGAATGAGATGGCGCTCATTACACAAGGCCAACGTTGGGCACAGATTAGACACGACAATTGCGTCACCGTTCGGCTCAAACTTGACTCGAAGACAAGCGCTGACGCAGCACTCACTTTAAATCTGTGTCCAGCGCTGGCCTTTTCTCATTCAGCACTACGGCTTTGTTAACTAGAATTTGTTGGGTGGCGCCTCCGCCTTTCTGGCTCAGCGCCAGCTGTGCGTGTGACGGCCGAAAACGAAAGGGCTTGTTCTGACAAAATCCCTGCCGTGTCTGTCAGTTTGTTAGCGCAGGGGAGAGAGGGAGAGGTGAACGCGTGCTCATGTCAGCGCTTCGGCGCAATCGGAGCGTCGCACGTGTCACCCTTCCTCCTCCCTCTCTCCCTTTCTCTCTCTCTCTGGCTCCCCTTCCTTCTCCCTCTCCTCCTCAGCGCTGGCAGACGAAAGACACCGCCGGGTTTCCGTGAAAACGAGCGTCATAATGCTAACGCATTAAAAGAAGAAACATTGTTAATAAGAAAACAAAACAAAATAAGAAATAGTATTTTTAAATTCAGCGTTCTCGATAGTGCCGATGGAAATTGGCTGGTCAGCGACTGCGAGGGTGCGGTCATAATTATATTTGATTTTCTTATGTCTTAACCTTTTTTTAGGCTAGAAACACACTGCATCCCCGCACAACGTAGGCATCACATAAGTTTAAAATTTTACCCAACTGGCGCACGCCCTAGCGGCCTCGTGGGGTCTTGTCGTCGTGCTCGTTGAAGCCTTGTTCAATTGTGTTATAATTGAGATAATAAAATATTAATGCGAATAGCATTCTTTGGCTACTTCACGCACTTTTCGTCTATGTATCTATCTATCTGGCTATCTAACCTCTTACGCCGCGGGTCGATAAATAAATAAAAAAGACCAGCGCCGGCTGGGATTCGAACCGTTGACCCTTTGATCAGCAGGCAGACGCGCTAACCACAGAGCTATGAAGACAGTCATTCAATGCACTCTAAACGGTTGTTTATATCTTTACTATAGGACGCGCTTTACAGCGCTGTCACAGCTACCGGTGCGCGCGCGTTCCATGCACGAGGGCTCATTCCGCTCTCGTGAGGCTGAGCACGGCCGCTAGCTCACCCTCTCCCGCGCTCGGGAGAGGGTGATGTAGCGGCCGTGCTCAGCCTCACGAGAGCGGAATGAGCCCTCGTGCATGGAACGCGCGCGCACCGGTAGTTGTGACAGCGCTGTAAAGCGCGTCCTATGGTAAAGATATAAACAACCGTTTAGAGTACCGTTGGTTGAGACTAGCTGAGACGCCAGAAAGTCTGGTCGGTACCATTTTGAGTGTTTGTGCGTATGGCGCGTGCTTTGCTCGCCTTCCTAAGTGACACAAACGCACGTGCTGGGCTGCGGAGATCGTGCGCAGGGCTGTGAAAGTGTCAACAAATTTAGAATCGCCTCAAGAGTGGGCTGGCGTATCTAGAGTGTGCCGGCCACCTGACGAACGCGCATAACTCCGCACCGTTTGATGCTATTCGCATTAACGTAGATAATCATTCCCAAAGGATGGGTTCTGCTGATTTTTTGCGGTATAATGTCTTTCAAACATATCTATTTGTGTAGTAAAAACCTTGCAGTCCTCAAAATTGTCGTTAAATATTTTTAAATGATAAAATATAAAGCCATAGTACATGAAGTTTGTAAGGCGATTCGTTAGATTGTTATGTCGAGATATACTTTCGAAGTCGTTGGAAATGTATTGAAGGAAATCAAGACCTATGTATCAGGTTTATTAATTTGCTTACAAATTAATATATTAAATTCCGTTAGAATAAAATCACCTTTGACAGCATGATGAAAGCATAAAATAATCCAACGTATCTATTTTTAAAGTTGGCGAAAAATGCAGAAGCTTTTAGTTTACCACATTTTGGTTTTTAGATGTTTTTTTTTAATGATCCAGATGGTGATTTCGAACAAAAAATAGCAGTCGGTGGAGGGCAATGTCTGGGAAGTACGGTTCTGGTACCATAGTTGCAGATTCCCACGCATTTAGTTTGACTACCGCAATCTGTGAAACCTACAGGACTGCCGTGTCGTGCACCACTAACAGACCCGTTCGGTCAATACATTTCTGTTATTTTTAGGTCGTTTTCACAGCAGTATTTAACTAGTTATTCCACGAGGCTGGAGTAAACTAAAATATATAATCTTTATCCAACCTATTTTGAGCATACTTCTCAAGCGGCCGGCTTGGCGTTTGGGAAGCATTTTGGACACTATTATAGGTGATATCAACTGTTTAGAAAACTTCTGGTCCTGATAAAAGCTATTTTCTATAAAATGCCACAATGCATTCCAGGAAAAAGTCATGAATTATTCAATATGAGGTGAAAAGTTTTCACCTTAAATTACTTCAGCGTGTGAAACCACAAAGCCACGCGAAACTGATTTATGATGTCTCTTATCCTTCCAAATTAGATGCAGGTCTTCTAACGTTTTCGAAGCAAAAACTTCCATCTTTAAGGTAATTTTTTTATGCTTTTCCAGCATTTGCTTCATTTCACCATGTTTAGCCAGTGGAGCTCGCCCAGAGCCTACATTATATTTTAACGTCTCAACTGCAATGCCGACTTTTTAGTACTGTACCGTTTGCGTATATGTCAGATCATATCCTCGAATACTCAAAGCGTCTGAGTTTATTTTAAGAGGAGGTAGGAGTGAGTTCGATTGAGAAAGGAAAGATTATACAAAAATCTAGGTTGTCTTGGGTCGCACGAAGTCTCCGCGACAAGTAATAATTCGGTTAGAATATTAAGGAAAAAAAGTTTAATTTATTACAATATTAGTTGTGTATCATCGATATAGAGAAAACCGGCTGAAGATTTTAGTCTAGCATTCTTGTCATACTTAGGCTCGGATTAGCCCAAAATATCCCAGTGACTCTTTAATAGATACCATCATATTGGGTGCTATTGATTATGCATCTGATATCTTTGTGTGATTTCCACCGAAAGTAATTCGATCGCTGATGATATTTTATTTTAAGCACAAAAGATAACTTTACACCATCAAGAGTATGAACACGGTGTCCAAGTGTTAACACTAAAGGGTGCCACAGCCACATCCTTTGGGTGCTAGAGAAATCGATGAAAACATAGTGCTGGTAATGCCTGGAGATTTCTAGACATTTGTTTTGCGAGGAACAAGTTTACTGCCCTCTCGCTACGCATAAAGCTTTCACTTGTAGGGAGATCAAATACAGACACAATAATGGAGCATCGATACCACAATGACGACTTTGTTAATACGGCAGATGGTTTGTCTTGACACTTTTCATCTCTGCTAGCCATCTCACGATTGCCCCTTTTCTTCAGTGTGGGTACGGCTCGTCAGATTAAGCTAATTAAAACAGGCTTGCGCACCGTGCTTTTCTGGTAATGTACTAAGCCAGATAAAATAACGAAATATAATACTTGCCATTTTTTACATATTTTTCTTTGCTGTTTGGAGGAATGTCTACATTGAAACTACTTCATAATTGTGCAATGCGCTTAGGTTATGGACAGGGAAAGGTTCGGTGTTTGATAAATATAATCTGCATAAAAACGTTCTGGCTCACCGGCGATAACCTCGTGTTCTTTTTGACGACTGCTTCGCAAGGTGTACCATGAAGACTAAATTCGAAGACGCAGTTGTAATTTAGAAAAGAAGTGCGCTCAATGACAATAAATAACATCGAATTAAAAGCAAGGTAACTAATGCAGAAATTATTCATATGCGCAAAGATATCACTTGGAACTGGATGATCGTTATTGGGTCAAAAGTATGTTCACCCGATGCTTGTAGTATGCATAATGTGTCTACATCTGTGTTTGTATAGTAGGAGTTCCCGAAGCGCAATGGTGGTCTGAGGAAATAACAATATTTTTGTCGAACATGAATTGGGCGGTACCTAGCGCCTCCTAGCCTATTTACACAATTTACTCTGCTTGACCCTGCCATCTGGTGGCAAGCGATTTAACCTTCTTTCACTCTACGCGATAAACAGCGGCTACAGTTTGTTCTTTTGAGAGCTGCTTTGGGTTTCGCGGATTAATTCTATATTCCTCCGTGATTTGCGGTTGACCAAGGATTGTGACTCGAGGAACAGCAAAAGGTAAGACGTAAAGTGCTCGAAGTAACTGGGTATCGGTTGTCTCCGTTTAACATCGCAGTGCTGACGACGAGAAGGCTGAGTAACTACTTTCGAAACGTAAGTTTCTGTACCTGCGGGGAATCTGGCTTCGGAAATAAACACAGTTCGCGTAAAGCTCGTGTTCCGCTTTTATTTACTGCTCCTCTCGTCCCGTACAAGAGACGTAGCGTCCTCGTTAAGCCTGATTGAGCTCGATTTGCTCGATTCAGGTCCGCCATATAAAGATGCAGGCGGCGGAGGAACTATTTGCTCCCCTGCTTCGGGGATGAAAGGTTCCCCTTTCTAAAGGAACATAACTTACAAGACCGTTCCTCCCCTTAGGGAGGACTATCAGTTCCCATTTTTCTAAGAGTGTAGAGGGACAAGGGAGTACGGTTTCCCGCTCCCTTGTCGTAGTGCTTTTGCTAGAACTTTGCAATCCGAAATCCTCATTATCTCTAAATCTTCGGAATTGAGTGGAGTGGCCTTTTAAACGTTTAGTCTCCCTCAGTCATTCGTCGCCTCATTAATTGTCATTCGCAACAATATCAGTTGTATGCCAAACGAGTGCACCCAAGATAAAAAAGAATATGCCGACTTTCTTAGTTAAAACAGCATTCTCATCAATTCACCCGTCCGCCACATAGGGTGCGAGCTGGTTGTATTGCAGCATCTTTATGAAAGAAGCTAAAAGGCTGAATAAGGCAGCGCGGATCAGTATATTCGTCCTGTTCGTCATCATATTGTGCTCTTGTGGTGTGTTACACTTTATTATGACGCCATGTGTCACTTGCGCTTGTATGCCATTTTTTGTTTATTCTAAGTTTTCTAGGTTTGTGCGGTCTTGTAAGCGAGTCTTCTGTTTCAACTACAGTGAGCCTGAATGAACGAATTGGCCATAATCAAAACAATTTCAATTTTTTTTTTTTTTTGTGTGAGGGAAATAAGTTTTTTAGTGAAGCTGGATGCTGCACGTTCAAAGTACCCTATATATTAGGAATAAAAATCGTTGAAAGTTTAAAAAAAATATACTAACCTTTGTCATACATCGCGTAAAGTGAGATGCGAAGGTTTCATTTAAATTATTAGCTAGCCGCAATAAAAAAAAATATTTCCCTTTTCAGGAAAGGGGTGATTAATGACTCCGAGTTTCTTTCAAGAAAGCAAAAGAGCTCGGGTTTGGAGTCGGGTGCCAGGCTTGAAATAATGCCATTATTTCACTGTAACGTCGGGAAGAGAAACCAAAGTAGCCAGCTTATGACTTCTCTTTGACCTCCGCTTCGAAGAAAAGCGGCAACAAGAAAGTTCAAATGATGGGTGCCGAAAAATAAATTCATTAATAGTGGGGGCGACAGAGGGTAAGGAGGCAATAAAATGTAATTGGAAGTGGGGGAAAATGTCAGGACAGGTACGGAACTAACAAAATAAAGCAGGGAAGAACGTTAAGAAGAAAGATGCTCGCTGGCGGGAGCGTCCGTGTCCTTTATCTTACGTACAGGATGGAGAGACTCGAAGGAGGGTGCTGCAACGTGTCTGATCGAATCGTGATGGTTGAAGCGTTGTCCCTTCGCTCGTACTTTTCTTTAGCTTCGTTCCCGTCGACCAAGATAATGAGCTATGGGAAAGCTGTTGTGCATTTTGGCTTCTTCGGAACGGCAGGCAATTGACACGAACATCGGCGGTTCCGACGGGACCATAATGCTGGCGACACTTTGACATACAGAAAGAACCACGTAACTTTCAAGTTCTGTATCTGGTATTGTTTTCAAACTTTAATTTGCATAACAACTACGGGCGTCGCGCATTGTATAAACGAAAATAATAAGGACTCGAGCAACTACAACTGTCGCGGAAAAAAGTAGCACGCCTAACCTGTCGACTTCTTTCTTTCTTTGGTTTTCTGACACTCTTCTTTTATTATTTCTCTCAGGAGCCATCAATGTCAGCGGTATCAACTTTCCGCGTTGTGATTTCCCCTACCTCCTCCACCCCCCCTTGCCATTACCTTGCCCGACTAATATTTTGGTTGTTGTTTCTCGTGCTTTTTAGATTGGGAAAATTGTATTCATTGGCTCAGCTCTTTCGTTGCTTTCACATTAAAATATAATGTTGTTTACTTTAAAGGAATCCAGTTTGTAAATAAATAACTAGAAGCGTGATACGGCGCACTCTTCGCGAATCATTTTTTCTCAGTAGATCATCATCCTCAAAGTGGATGATGATTTACTTTTATTGTATTCTGGAGCTTTTTCTCATATTACATGATCGGCCACTCGCTTTCAAAAATAAAGCAAGTCTAAAGTTCTCGAAGGCTGATATTTTATAAACTTGGTCTCCATAGTAAAAGGCTGTGCGGAATTGGTTTGTGCTTGTTTTACATCACGTTTAACACTTGTCTCTGGAATCAGGTGCATTCCCGACATTGTAGAAAGAACTCTGTTATTATCCCAGAATTTAAGTCGGGTGACAGAAATAAAGTGAACTACTACCGACTTGTGTCACTGCTCTCTGCAGATCGTCAGAGGTTTCCCAAATTATAATACCTAACCGTCTTTACAGGCATTTTCGCCAATACATTGTGCCTGTACAGCACGGAATTTTGGAAGGACGTTCGGTTCAGACAAATTTGTGTTCTTTTCTCTATGATGTCGTCCACATTGTTCATAACCGAGAGCAGGCTGACGTCGTCTTCTGGCTTCTGTTGCGTAAGTTGAATATTTGCGGTTTATGTCCTAGGTATTGTAAGCTTCTTGGGAGCTGCTTGTCTAAACGCGAAAACTTGGTACATTTGTCAAACTGCCTACCTAGTCCTTTCGTGGCTATGCCAGGCGTCCCACGGGAAGCTATCTTGGCACTCTTTTGTTTTTGAATTTTTGTAAATGATCTTACTTCATGTGTGAAATGCTCAAATTATTGTTATTTGCCAATGATATGAAACGGTTTCAGCTGGCAAATTCTCTAAAGGACTGTGTTCCGTCTTCAGTGTGACGTATAGTCTATTTGTGTGTGGTGCTTGACTAGTGGTTTTGTGTTGAACGAATCGGAAACAAACGTTATTTCTCTCTGCAGGAAACGTGACGCTTTACAGTTTTATTATGCTTTAGACACCACTGTTATCAGCCGTGTGTCTCTGATTACGAACTTGGGTGTATATTTAGGCACTGAACTTTCTTTTTATTCAACATGTCACAAATATTGCCAACTCGTCTCTACGAGGTTTTCGTGTTATAACGCGTATATTGAGTAATTTGAAAGATCCACTAGGTGTATTATTGTTATTTTTCTCTCTTAGGTGAAGCCGCCTTGGGAGTTTTCCTCAGCTGTATCGAACAGTATTGGAGACTGTAACTTCTCTAGTGTGTGACAGAGACCAAAGAAAATTTATACGCGTGTTTTGTGGCTGACTGTTACGCTTGCATGGTTCTAGGTGACTTATGGCTACGAAATGGTGTGTGGGCTGATTGGCTTACATTTTTTGTGTAAGAGACAAATGATGCGTGATTTTATAAGCTTGCATAAGGTTATGACTATGATCGGAGTAGTCGATTGCACGTCTTTATTGAACGGTGTGTGTTTACGTATTCCTTGAAGGTCTAGTCGTGTCGCTGCATTGTTTTGTCCTTGCGTTTAACGCAAGACTGATCCCATTACCGTCTACAACTGGTTTCTAACAAGCAGGAAATTTTACTTTGATTGATTTGATATTGACATTTTTTGGATCTGAGCCAACATTTAGAAAGTGCATTGGCGTCTTCCTTTCGGTTTGCTATGTCAACGTATAAAATTGATATGGGAATTCTTATTATTTCGACGTAGTGCACCACTAAAAAGGCAGGCAGCTGTTTGTGAGCACCGAAAACAAAGCATTTTTATTATATTATCACCTTGCGGAAGCCTGTCGTTCATTATAGTCGGAATAATATTAGTAGCATTTTACCTTCAAGGAGTTAAGATGAACCGATTCACATGCGGTTTTTTTTTCTTTTTTGTGAGGTAGGTTTTTTTTTTACCACGAGAAATAAAAACAAAATTAATTGAAAAGTTATCTGGTTAACATGCATACAGATATGTGAAAAAGCGTGACTCGCTACGGCAAAAGGAAGTGTAATTTGTAGAAAAGGGGGGGGGAGTGATTAGCTTGAACAAACATCTTGTCTTTGAGAATCAGCGTGTAGCCATAATTCGTTCCACTTTAAATCCGAGCGCAGCGTATACGCTACAACCTGCCGGAGTAAATCAACAACGCCAAAGGTGCGTCGCCTCGAGGGTCATCGCCTCTGTGTGTTTACTATCGCCGACAAACCCAGCCCAGTTCCACGGCGGCTATTTCATTCTGCGTGATTGCTTTAGTCGGAAATTGCAAATGTTCAAAGGTGATGAGCGCAGTGACAATTGCCTTTGACTGTCTCCATCGAATCCGAGAGTCAGTTGAGTTCGGACTTAAAGTGACATGGATATAGGATTATAAGGCAAAATGGAAGACACCGCCCGCAGTATCTACGGGAGAAAACAAAAGAGGGTGGGAGCCGGTGGCGCCTTTTGTGCAGGTTTTGTCAACACAGCTTTCAAAGCCTGCGCATCACGTGACATTACGTAACGTCCCGGAGGCCTGCACGGCGGGCGCTGATTGGATGCGAGTGCCGCGTCAGCGTTCGCGTGGGACTCGTTTCCTATCCCAGTCCCACGCGAAGGCTTACGCGGCACTCGCATCCAATCAGCGCCCATGCGAACCCGCTGGACGTGACGTCATGTCACGTGACGCGCAGGCTTTGAAAGCTGTCTAGAGGTGTTGGTTTTGTTTGTTTATGCAATGAAAAAATGTTGAATGTCTTGCCCATTTAGTTTAGGAAATACATAAACACCTTTACTACAAAAAGGTGCAAGGAATATAAGGCCTTAAGGATAGACAAAAAAACACACCAAGCATTGACCACATACTATTAATGTTTTGATTTAAAGAAGCTAGTAAGGTACTTGTTTGAGAATTGGGCACGCAACCTCATTAGCGCCTGTCTTGTCTCATTTGCGTGTTCTTGTGCCATTTTTCTTCTATCTTATTAAAGTGAGTGCATCGAAGAACAATTCCGCCCTTTACGTCCTTTTTCAGTTGCCACTAAACCCCCCCCCTTTTTCCCCTCAAAACAATTATGATTTTGATAGAACATGCGTTTGCAAAATACATAGATGGATGGATGGATGGATGTTAGCGGTTGTACCCTTTGTATCAGGCAGTAGCTTCCGCCACCTAGCCTAAACTATCTTCATTACCCCCTCCCCCTTTCCTTTCAATTTTCTTTCCTCTGTATTTCTGCAACCATCACCGGGCGGCTGGAAATAGACACCAGGCTGACCTTCGGAAGATCGGGCAAAACAAAAAAAATTAAATTAAAAAGGGTGAAAAACATTGTTGCCCTTAATCTTTGTGGAAAGTGTCGTGACGACAAAGTGAAAAACGGGAACCAACACAAAGATGTAGGAACTGCAAGGATGTCAAGGAGACGGGAATGAGACAAAACGATTGAAAGAAAATAGAAGGAAAATTGTGGGAACGCGTCTTTCGTAGTTTGCGAGACTGACCACTTTACAAAACAACCGAGCGCTCTGCGAGTGTGAAACCAACTGTATGTTGTTAGAAGGCATCCTGGGAAAGTGCACAATTTCTTCACTGCGCCTTGTTAATTAGTTATTTAAGACTAATTAGCTTTTTTATTTATAATTTTTAAGAGCCGAGGTGCGAGTTGGAAAACTGTAGAGCGCATTGAAAAACGCCAAATAAAGGTGTTTCCAACACGATATGCTTTGCGCGCTCTTTTTTATTAGCCTAAAAAGAAAGCCCGCGAAACAGAAAAAAGACCACGTGAGAACGCGCCCGCGAGTCGCGCTCGCAGCGCTCTTATGGCGAATTCGCGTGGTTCTTTCTGCACGCTCTCGATAGCTCTTTCCAGAGCGCGCAAGATCAGGTGATGGAAAGAGAGTGCTGGGGCCTGATCGGCAGGTTCATTCCGAGGGCGCCTCTCCCTCTTAGAGCGCTCTCTAGCACTCCGTCTGTAGCCATCGGAGTGCGGAGCAGGGAAGGCGTCACGTGGTACTTGAACGGGGATCACGTGGTTTTCTTGACGATCGCCGGCAGTGGTCTGTGGTGGTGTGAAGGGGTTCTGCATGACGGCGATTGATATAAAGTTCTACAAGGTGCTTGTGCAATCGACGGTGCGAGGATTTCAACGGACGGGACGACATTTGTTTGTGACCGAAACAGGAGACGTCGACGTGCGAAGTGCTTTCAGGAGATCGTTCATCTCACGGCGGTGAATCCGCTAAGCCTAACCGACGAAGAAACAGCTCGCAAAGCTCGTTGCTGTTTTACCGAGTTTTGTGGTCGCTTCGAGAAATTTTCAGGTATGGCATAAGTGCGTTCAAAGGTTTGTGTCGTAAAAAAATGGGAGAGCCGAATATAATGCACTATGATTTGTGTCACATGGCGATATGTGCGATATCCTGCTTGCATGATAATTCGCCGTGAGAAATATGCGGTTTATTGAACCATTTCATATTTTCCTGCTCTGCCATACACATGACCGCAATCGCAGCGCGTTCACTGTCGAAAACGCGATCAGTTGACAACTCTTCCCAAGCATTGGCTTTCGTTCCGTTCCGCAAAATATAATTCGCATACTGCTGTTCTTTTTTGTTTTGTTTTTTAAGATGTTGATGCGTAAAACAATTTATGTCACAACTGTTATTTCATCACGTTGCGAGCATAAATTTTGTTCAAACGTCCACCGTACGCTGTAAAATCTGTTTTTTTTAATGCATTACCGATGTCAAAACGTTTTACTTCCATGTCTGGTTCCAGAATGTCAGAGCGCTCTGAGCCCAGCAGTTGTGATCGGCTGAAAAGGATCCCGAGTAGCTCTGGTAGCGAGGATGAGGTGCTCTGCTGAATCAAGGTCAGAGGAGAGAGGCTACCACCTGAATTAACCATTATACGTGCTCTGAGGGAGCAGAAGTCCACCTTATTACTGGCGCGCTGTTCTAAATAGGCCTTTGCGGCAGCGGAAGTTCGCGCTTATTTTCGGGGACTACCACTACACGAAGCCCTGTCCCGGACAGCGCGCCAGTTATGGACTTCGTTTCTTCATAGCACGTCTGAGAGCGCTGCAGGCTCGACGAACGGGCGCGTTGTCACGTGGTCTTTTTTATATTTTGCGGTGCTTTTTTTTCGGCTAATAAAAAAAAGCGCAAAGCGTGTTTGTAGGAAACACCTTAATTGGACGTTTCTCAATGAGCTCCACAAATTTACAATTGACACCTCGGCACTTAAATGATTAATTAAAAGGTTTGTTAGTTTGTCTTAATGAACTAGTTAACTATGCGCACTAAAAAAATTCACTTTCCAAAACACTTTTTAACAACCTACAGTTTGTTCCACTCTAGAAGAGCGTCAGTTTATTTGTAAAGTTTGGTGGTTGTTATCTGGGACAGCCTGTATATATATGGTATATATATATATATATATATATATATATATATATATATATATATATATATATATATATATATATATATATAGGTTTTGCGCGACACAAGGGACAATACACAAGCGAGTAGACACGGACAAGAGCTTGTCCGTGTCGCTCGCTTGTGTATTGTCCCTTGTGTCGCGCAAAAAACATATATATATATTGCCGCCAAGAATAAAACGTAAAGTGACCACGCGGAATAACCCAAGACCTCAAATGTGCATCTAAGCAGAAACCATTTAAAAGATGAGATAGCCGGAAAAAAAAAACACACCTTTTCTTTAAAGTGCGCAAAAATCGTTTGCTATTACTATATATGGGCGTTTCGAGTTTCATTTAAAGAGCTTTATGAGAATGAAGGAGGAAAAAATGTATGGCGCTGAATCTTCAAACCTCGAGCGGGCTTAAAAGCCAGCAATTTGGAAAATAACTTTTTTTTTATGTCTTTAGCTCGATGACGAAATTTTAGAATTGTATTTAGTTATAGTTATTCTTGAAAGCTTATTTGGGAGAACAATTCATTTTCTACTTTAGTGATTGTATTTAACTGGTGATATCATTCAGACTACAATTTGGAAGACCATGCATTACTATGAAAGAAATTATGAAAGTAAAAAAAACAAGCCAGTAAAGGAACCATTGGAGCGGCGACCATAGGACTATAGTATATATTTGATTATATATTGTACCATATTCTAGAATTTTGTGTTGGTCCCAAGAAAGGCTGGTGTGCAACGTGAAGATCTGGAGTTTCCCCAACATTTTTGTTGCGGATGTCTGTTCCTATCAACAACAAAAACATCTGCGGTTCTCATGTACCAGGCGATTTCCTGTTCTGCCCACAACGAGAAAGCCGAAAAAACAGTAGGAGTCTTCTCAGTGCCAACGCAGTTTGAACTGTCCAGCGGGCGGATCTTTCCTTCGCCACAAAGTAACAATAACAAACACCGATGCAATTCGACTAATATCGCAAACAGAGCAGAAAGAGAAAAGAACAGGTTATATATACTGCTACGGGCCCCAAAGCAAACAATTGAACGCTGTCTTTGTCGCCGGTTCTCGGTACCATGTTATTGGAACCTTCGCTGCTTCCGCTGCCGGTGCCACTGGTGTGGTCTCGAGAATCTGGGGACGAAATAAAAAAAAGAAAGGCAAACAGAGAGAACCAGCACACTTGTCTTTGCTGATAGCGGGATATGGCAGAGTCACTTGTGCTTGCCGTTGTGTTCCCGTACCGAGCAGAATAAAGCGGGAGTCACGCCGCTCATGAGTCCAACAAAAGACACGGTGTTCGAAACAGACGTGATGACGAAAATATATACGGACATGCCTCACCGGTGATTCTAAGCATATGCGTTGAGGAAGTCGTATGCTGCTTGCGCAGGAGTTGCGATGACGTCAGTCTGCTGCCGAGCTCTCATGGGCTTTGACTGAAAGGATAGTGGGTAGACCTCAACTCTAGGGCTGTGTTCCAAAATTTACTCGATCCGACTCCGGAGTAAAGGTTTCGTACGATGGCGTTCCAAAACTTACTCGAGCTTACTCGATGACGTCAGAACTCGCGTTCCAGAAGCGGGTTGTTTACTCCGGAGTAATTACTCACGCTACCCTCCTCGATCGGGGGGTAACGTCGGATCAAATCGAGTAAATACGTCACGTGATCTGTTCGTCGTCTGCTTTCGGCGCCGACAGCCGTCGAAGCTCGCTTGCTCCGTTGGTTTTTGTGGCGGACGTTCGAAATGACAAAGAATGAGGTGCAGTATTTGTGGTTATTGCAATTTGCTGGTTTCAACGCACGAATTGACTGCATTACATCCAGACCACGGTGTTATCCAGACCGTGCACCTTCCCCGGGAAGGTATACTTGTTATTATCAGAGTGCGAGCGTAAACAGCAGCTTCTCCGCATCCTCGTCCGCGGCGTTGGAGGAGACTGCCGTATTCTCACGTTCAAGGCTGAAAATGTTTGAACGCAGTAAATGATAAGGTAGTATCTTTGTTTCCCCCAGAGTGTGTGTAATGAGGGATAACGCTTGTAAAGCAGTGATGGCTTCAACGATTTTATTGTAATCATATTCGCGTCAAAGCGAACGTAAGTTACATATCATTCTTGAGAAAGCACCCTCGCGCTGTACCGCTACACCATGTGGAATCAATTTCTGCAAAACATAATCGGTGCAAATTACAATGCGTGGAATATATGCGTTTAGGGCACCGTGACTAGAATTACAGCGATCGCGCTGATTAATAAAAACAAATTTTTGATGTCTAACTGTAAGGAGTAAGTCATTTTGATATCAATATACAGCTCAAAAGGAAGGTGAGTGAAAGGAGCTGGCGGATCCACCTCACAAAACACCGCGTCGTCATTAATATTATCGTCTCTTCGAGTGCTTTCTCCGTGATCAAAAGTGATCGTCTGCTATTTTCTGCCATCGCTGCTGTGTTTTCCTTTTGCCGTAGCCCAAGACGAAGCCAATCCGCGTAGTATCCAGGTGGTTATCCCGGCCGTTCCAAAATCGAGTCGCGGATCGTTTACTCGCGATGTCACGTGGTATTACCCGCTGACGTAGGAGGCAGGTTACTCGGGTAAGATTTGGAACACACCTAGGTGTCTTGAGATCTACCTGAAGTACTTGGTCAATCAGCCAATAAGCGCTCGGCGTTTTGGCATCTTCGCAACCCCTGTGCAAGAAGCAGACAAACTTGCGCTCTGCATTTGCCTCAAACATACGAGTGCGTGCTTTGAACATGCCTGCAGACAGTGTTTGTAATACCAATGTGGCAGGGCCGTCGTACACGGAAGGACCATTTGCCTCTGAGACAGTTGCTGCGCTCGATTTACCGGCACTTCCTGTACCGGTGCAGAAAAGTGTAGGGCGCTGTACTTCCCGTCGTCATCTCGATACCAGGGTGTAAGATAGACAGGTGGGGAAACGAGAGCCAAATGAGCGACCCGATTGTGTACCCCCGGGTTTCTCTTTTCCTGTGGCGCCATCTATGTGGAGCACCGCGAACTCTCACTCCGGGTAGCCGACCAAGTGGGGCGACCGGTGGCGACCGGCTAAACTGACGGAGATTTTTTTCTTCTCGCCGCAGCGCCATCTGTCGCAAATCGAGGGTACCCGCAAGCAGACGAGTACACAATCCGGTCACGGCGCTGCGGTAGGCCTCTATGGGCCGTTTCCCCACCTGTCTATCTTACACCCTGCTCGATACGCATATTGGAAGTACACTGCCCCAAACACTTGTCTGCACCGGTGCAAGAGGTCCGGGTAAATCGAACGCAGCTAATGTCTGCCGACAGTTTTTTTTTTTTTTGTGATGTATTAGGAGGTGACTTTGGTTTTTATATTTTTTCTCTTTAATTTTTAGGAATGTTTATTCGCTACCCTACCTTGGACGCAAATTAAGGGATTACCGCATGAGCGGGTCTGAACGGACTCGTAGTCGTATTGTTATTTTACAGGGATACGACCAATGTCAAGGGACGCCAGCGTGCCCTAAAAGAATCGAATCGTCCCATTCTCTCCCCTATCCCCCTACCGCCCCCCCCCCCTCCCCGTTACAAATATTTTTCTATCTTTTTCCCCGTACAACCCCGTGGCACAAAGAAGATGAAGGTGACGTTCGCCCCGAGGATCATATTTCTTTAAGGCCAAATGTGACACCCGGGTGATTTTTCCCCCTTTTTGGATGCAGCTACACTCTATTTCACCTTGAGTTGTACCGCAGGAAAGGCTACAAGCGCGAGCTCCTTGCTCTAGGGCACATCTCGGCGGCACAAGCTCTCGCCCATAAGGGCAGCTGCCAATGCTATGAGCTCGCGCTTCTAGCCTTCGCTGCGGTACAACATAAGGCGAAGCGGAGTATAGTATGGTGTATAAATTCTTTAGCTTTAAGGACCTCACTTACGAGTGTGGGTTTGGAGAATAACCCGCATTATTGTCAAATGTTTTGATACCTTTTAAAGTACTTTTTCAAAAATAAAGCGTGAAATGCTAGTTGCGTTGAGGGGCTAGGAGTGGACTTTTGTGCTTCAGTAAGCTGCGAGAACGTTTTCTTTTTTTCTTTCTTCTGCCATGCCCCGAGCAAAAGCAACATGTACGTTAAGAAGCACAACCTTGTGTCCCTTGACGCTTTGCGGCGAGATGGATGAAATGATTTAACTATGTTCGTGATTATCTGTATACCATTTTGAGACATATGAAGCTAAATAAAGCGAATGCTTTTGGATCTGTAGGACACGCAGCTGGTTTGGATCCATAACCGTTGTACTAATGTCAAATGCGCCAATGAAACAAAATACTTCTAAAGAGAAAAAAGGCGAATCGAGCAACCTGGACTTTATCGTTTTGCGATTGTCGAATTACAAACGTGTCATCATTTGGTCAGTGTTATGTTACAAAAAAGAATGGTTATCGTGGCGTCTCTTGAACGATGAAGGAAACGACCAAGAATTAGCAGGCGTTCTCCCAACATAATTGGTTTAGATATGGGATCCTGTACTCTTTAGTTTTAATGACACAGTTGAGAATGCCATTCTTTAATTGTTACTAACCCATCATGGTAAAACGTAAAGCGTCTTACGTAATTCTACCTGGTCTCACTAAAGGAAACTGCGGGAGACGTGAAGATGAGAGCGTAAGGTGACGATCAGAGCGACGAGCTGTGACGTCACGCAGGCTCTCATATCCACTTTCCTTCAGTTTCTGCCCGTATTGCTTCCACACCGAAGTCAGCAAATACCACCGATTGAGCAAGAATAGTCGTGAGGTTTACAACAGCTGTAAACTCACCCCGATTCTGGCAACATTGAGAAATAGCTCCGCGCGGTGAAGGAAGTCGGCTTGTCTGGAATGGCCGCCATCACTGCGCGCTCTTAGATTAGAATTCGAGCCGTCCTCGACAACATATCGACCGGAGCTTTATTACCCTCCCCCTATACGACCGAGACAAAAGGCGGCGGGGACAATTTGGGCTAGCTCGTTTCACGAGACGACATGCAAACGGTTCGCAGTCAACATTCAAACGGGGTCCTAACTTTAGGGAAAAAGCATCCTCTGAGGCAATCCGAATGTCCGCGCATGGCGCGGAAATATGCTGATACAGCATAAACTTATTATGAGATGCATTTGTTGTATCAGCGGACAGGTTTTAGTGCGAATACAGTGGGATGTGAAAGTGTCTGTGTATAGCTTTGATGGTGGCTGGTTTTTCTTTGCAAGGGCATAGAAACCAAATAGCCTTGCATACGCACGTTTCCTGCTAAAGTTATTCTCCTGTATTGCAGAGGAAATTGAATTGTAGAGGTGAAATTTTCTGCTTACTGAACACTTTTGTAGCCGAACACGGGGCCGATCGAAAAAGTGCGCTCACAAACATCTGACAAGTGCTTCAACAACGAATTACGTATATGCTAAAATGGGCTTTATTTCTTTCATGTCGATGGACCACACAAGTCGGGAACTAGTCAATCAAGTACTATCAACTTATTTTTAAAAAATCAATATAAATAATCAACGAATGTTTAATGTTCTCAAAAAACAATGCAATAAAAAAAAATTAACTTATTTTTTAGAAACATGATTATAGTCTAGTTCTAATATAATCAAGTTGAAAAAAGGACCTACGTTTTTGTGAGAGAACTCATTTAACAAATTTCCGTTAAGCATGCACTGAAGGCCGACATCGGACGTACCTTCTTTACACACAATGAGATAGCCGCTTTTGCTCATGGGCACGTAGACAGTGTCCTGGTCATTAATGGCCTTAATTGAGTACGTATACGACGCGCCTCATAGCAGTTGAGAATGGATGTCATATACGCGGCATGAATTACTCCATTATCGCATTTTCATCATAAAGCAGCCGGCAACCTAGCCTTTTTTTTTGCGATCAAAATTACCATGTAATCGGTGCTTTATTCAATACACCGTTTCTGGGCTCGATGCAAATGATTACGCGGCGATTCCAACACAACACCAGCTGTCGGGATGAGACTCGCGGAATTGCTAAACGCACGATTTGCCGAACTATTAAAAGAAGCTGGGCATCATTAACGGCACGATCGAGAGCCACCGTGGGCATTCGAGCGACTCAGTGCGCCATATTTTTACACATTACTATGATACGGTCTGTCGTATCGTCTGGCCGTGTATAAGTGACGATATAATTGGTGGCAATTCGACAAAGGGCGCCTGAAGAAGTTAATCGGTACGCAATATGTTGTGCTGATTTATTCATTAAACTGTCGATATGATTATGTGATGCGAGTGGGATGGCAATCATTATTATAAGTCTTTTGACAAGAATTGGCTCTTTAACGGTATTTAAACCAAACCTAGCACAATATATTAATCAAATTTAATTTTTTTAGGCGTTTAAGTGCGAACAAGATGGCTGCAAATACGCTGCATCTGATGTGTTGGAGGAAATATTTGTTTGTCATCGCTTTACAAAAAAAAAAAAAAAAATCTTGATGGTGGAGGAAAATTTGTGGAAACCACAGGGGTGATTATCTATAATATCCGAGAGCATTTATTGTTGCACGCATGGACAAGTGTTCCGTTCCCCCTAAATTTAGCGAATAACCGGAATTGGTATATAAGTCATGTGATGTAAGTTTTCCGCTAAATTTGGGGGGAACTCTCTCACTACATTCATTTATGATCTCTCTTTCTCTCTCTTTCGCATTCTCTAGGGAGAAACTGTATTGGTCAATGTACCGCTAAATTTAGCGGAGAACCAGAATTGTTGCATAGGTCACATGAACTTGATTTGCCGCTAAGTATAGCGGGGAACCTGATTCCGCTAAAACGTAACAGGGAAGTTGAATTGGCCATTGGGTCACGTGAAGATTTTTCGGTCGCGCTAGCAAGGCCAGCATGTCGCCTGTTCAACGATTTACTCATTTTTTTAGGTCCTCTTTCATCGTCTTCAACTGAGCATTCGAGAAACGTTGTTCGCTGTGGTGTTATTACCAGAAGTTTGTTGGGTGGCTAACAGTTTCAAATGTGAGTACTGTTACAATATTATCATGAACTTAACGTTAACAATTCATTCTACATAATTAATTTTGAGTCCCTCAGACCTGGTCATTTGCATAGAGCGTTGTTTGCGATAAAAAGTCGAAATGCCAGAGACAAAGCATCGCCACGCAGAGATCTTTCAGAACTAAAGACGGTCAGTGTTGCCAGCTGCCGCGGAACCCAAAGCGCTGTCAAGATTTAGTCACATTTCATTATACGTGCGTGCTCACGTGTCCGGTCATTGACACATCGGCCAGTCTGGTCGATGTATGTCACGACCACAGCTTAACGGGATTTGATAAACTACCCCGACTGCGCACTCAGACGTTCCTGTTTCTGTGTTTTACGACACATTTGTTTCCTATCATTCCCCTTTCAGACACTCTGAGGCATAGCTTTGACATCTTACTGGGCGCCGAAAACGAGGTAGTATTTCTAAAAAGACACGTGTGTGCAGAGCAAAACAAACATCTAGAGCGCAATCAATCCAGCTAGAGACCGTTTTACTACATACAAAGTCACAGCCCAGCGTACGATCTTCTACAGCCCAACACGTGCATGTTCATCGCTTTGGAAGGCGAGCAAAGCACGAGCTATACGCGCAAACACTAAACATGGCACCGGCGACAAGCTCTTTTTTGGAAAGGTCTGAGAGAGCCATCTCGAAATTACGCCCTCTTCTGGCAGAGTTTGAAATACTGCACACTGCGTGTACAGGACACCATAAAAATGGAAAGCCGATCGCTTACATATATAGTTGAGTGAAGAACAGTATTATACAAGTAATAGCCTCTGCCACACTAATGGTGTATTCTGTATTGCAAGCCACCGTAAGAAGGTTTTTCGATCTGCCTGAGACAGGGAGTACTTTTGGAATGGGCCCATTACAAGGGGCATCGCGTTGTCTGCAGTGCGGCCGGTGGCAGAGTGCTCGGTCAATATTCAAAAGTCGTGAGTTAGGGGCAATGTTCCGAAACCGGTTCGCGCTTGTTAAAACTGGTAACCGGAGTGATAATAGGGAGTTATAGCAAGTCGCTTTTCAAGCACACGGTTAGCCCTGAAATCACGAGACGGTACAACTGGTCCGTTCCATTGAAGACCGTGCAGTGAAATTTGACATGCTTTAGCGAATCGTGACAAAGTTGCGCGACCGATGTAAACGATGATGATGATGAGGACTTAACGGTGGCGCCATCTTCCAGTGGTCGTGAAACATTCTGCAGCGTGTAAATCCGTGGCGGACAACGGCGGTCAGCGCGTGGTAGGCGGGTGGCGTGCTCGCGTTTCCGGCGTGCGAATGATGTAAACAAGACGCGCCGATGCAACATTTGCCGGCCGGAATTTCCGCGAGCTGCGAAGCTAGATGGAGTAAAAAAGCATCCAAACGACCGTAAAGGTATGGTGTGTCTCCGTCATCCTGAACTTGAACGAGGATCGTTCGTCAGCTGTGTGCCGTCGAACCAAATCATTTCGTCTGCTCGCGGTCGCCACGGCAGCTAGTCTGGCCACAGATCCTCAAAATTTACTGGCATGCGTTGTTTACAGCATCTGCACGATCGCTTACCATTGTGAGCAGTCCTCGAAATGACTTGGTTCAACCTCCTCAACGTGAAGCAGACTAACGGGACGGCACCTCCCGCTGTCAGCTCGGCCTAACGGCACCGGCAGGTCGTGGCGAAGGCTGATCGCCGAACCGACCGCGCATCTCTTTGTTTTTTACCCGAGTCGTGAACGGTGCAGGAGCTGCGTTCCGGCGACGACTCCAGCGGCCCGGAATGGGAAAACGAGCGAGAAGAGCCTCCCCGACGTCCCGAACGACCAGCGCGCGCACGCGCAGTGGTGTCGCCGATGCGTTGGAGGAGGCGGGCCGTTCGTGTGGAAAAGACCCACGTTAAGAGCTCCCTATGTATGTGCGCTTTCACCTCAAACCGGTACCGAACTGGAACCAAATACAATGCTACTGAACCCACGCGAACCGAACCGAAAAAATGACCGGTTCGACACCCCGCCCTTAAACAGACTAGAAGATCCGCCTTCAGCGCGTTCGCGTTCACACTTGTGTTAGCAGGGTAGAAAGTCGCGCTGAAGGCGGAGCTTCTGTAGTCACAGCTTAAGGGTGACGGAGTATAGTAAAGCCCCTTGATGCGTTTGTCTCTGCAAGGAACATCACCGCAATAGCGTCACAGGGTGCGTCCCGTGCGCTCGTGTCGCCCGGGAGGAAACAGCGGCGTAGCGCACGAAATGAGCGTGCATTCCGGTAAAGCGAATGGCGGTAGAACACCTCGCTCCTGGTGCGTAGTCTTCCCGCGTCTCCGCAGCAGTGGTTAGGCGGTACCCAAGTAAACACCAACCTCGAATTTATTCAACGGGACCATTTTCTACTCTACTCAGCACAACTCTTCCCTAGCATTTCCCAAGTAGTGAAGCAACCGTCTGATCGGCTAGCCGTGATCGGGGCTCCATGTGCATCGAGCGCACGGGCGCCCATAGCTTTGGCTTCACTGACAAGCAGTGCTGTTTACACCTATAGTAGTTGGCTCAGGGAAATCGGTAGCCGACTGGTCTAGCGCACGTCGCTAAACTCGTCAAACACAAAGTTGGGGCTGAAGTTCGCAGAGCGTGCTGATTGGACTCTCGCGACGATGGCGTCACGCGGGACGAGATGTCAATCATCCAAACTCTCTCGGTGCTCAAATTCAAGCAAGAATGTGAAACACAAAGTCGTTGCAATTTTCATCGGAGCGCACGCGAGCAACTCCGTGGGACCAGCCCATTGAACGGCTGCACTGATGACGTCGCGCCTGCGTGTCCCTACATCCCTACGCCTCGTTAGAGTCAATGATGCGTAGATTGTACCTAGGCGGGCTGCAAATACTCTGAACTTCCTCGTCGCAAGATCGTCGTTTGTGGAAGTTATCGGTGACGACAGAGTGACTTTTCAGAACTTTGGGAATGAGTTATTTGAGGCCCAAATCTCCGCTTCGGAATCGACGGAAAGATTGAACTTTTGTTGTTGTGGAGCCTGTGGAGCTGTGCTCATCTTGCGCCACTATCAACAACGCCAGCCGGGGTAACCCCAGGCGGTCTATGTAGAGACGTCGGGAATGTCCGAGAGATGAAGGGGCGACGAGGATGGCGAAAAAAAAACCGAGGAAATGGAAATAAAAACACTGTAAACGACTAAATTTTCGCGGCGACCTCATTCTCAAGTGAATTTCGCGGACTCACCTACAATTGCGCGAAAAATACGTCCCACGAACAACCCGGGCTATTTGTGAACGCTACGGAAGCTACACTCTATTCGCGAAAATTAGAACCGCAAATAATTTAAACATTTAGCTTTGGCCCGATTCACGAAAATTTGAGCCCGAGAAAATTAAGTAGTTTACTGTATTTAAAAATGTTTACAAATCTCTGTAATGCGAAATTAGAGCGCGGCTTTTGAGGTGGAGGAGAGAGAGGGTAGGCCCTCTCCTCTCCTCCCTTTCCCTCCTCCTTCCATTCAGTTTTCCAGCTAAATTTAGTGGGGAAAATGACATCACATGACAATCTAGCAGGGAAGTGAATCGGTGTTGAGTCACATAGCGGGGAATTGAATTGGTGTTGAGGTCCCGTGACGTCGATTTTCCCACTAAATTTAGCGGGCTGGTTAGCTCGACGGCGGCGCCGCAAAATTCGGAAATGGGCGCCGAAGAGCTGTGCTCTAAAGAAAGGTACGAACAACAAACACATACACACACACAAATAGGAGTCAGGAACGCAGTAGAAATTTTTTTTTGAGAGAGAGAGAGAGAAGAGGAAGTGATGGCAGTGAAGAAGGGGGATATCTTCTTACCCGAATATCTTATTATAACTCTCTGAAATGCTATGGTTCGGGTAGGGTGATACCCCCCCCCCCCCTCTTACACCTTTATGCCCCTTGCCCTCTTTTTCGACGCCCCTGGGGAGGAGAGTAAATCGCCCCCCTCCCCGTTCTCCTGTTTCGACTACCTTGCTTAGAGGCGTTCCAACTGAGCTATGACGAGGAACAGTACAGCGCAATTTTCGAAATAACGGTTCTAGACATTTTGGAATTAAAACTGTTCGCGTTTCATGTACTCGATGAGCGGCCATGACAACACTTTCAAGCGAGAGGTGGGTGCCGGGGCTCGTAGTGTACGGGAGTATTCAGTGACGTCCTTTATAGTTCATACCTTTGACGTCAGGGTCAGGATTATCAGTTGGGAACAACAATTTGATAGTGTGTGTCCAAATCGACAGTGACAGGTTTGGTTGTGTGCGATGAAAGCTTGGTGTCCTCGCGTTCGTGAAACATCACCGGAAATATTGACAACCTGACATTTATTTCCGTTGATGAACACAGGATTAATCCCTGCTTGGCTAATCTTCGAAAGTCTACCCTAAAATGATTCTATCCCGCAGATGAGGGGACCTGCCCGGAGGAAAAATCCACCCGAAAGTGGACAACCTACTAGACTGGTTGTGACCTGAGCCACGTCGGACCACACTTTGGTTAAATCCGAAAGGCCGATTTAAATAAAAACAAGAACAACAGGGACGCTTTCAGTAAATTCTGCATTATTGGTGAAAATAAGAACGATACCAGACTATCAACTTCAACGGTGTTGATTTAAAAATGCAATTCCTCAAGCCTCCATCGTGCTTTTGCGAGACCATCAAACATGTCGGTCGCTGCTGATAACTTCTGTCGTGACGTCCCACGTATGAAACACGATCCTCTCCGTGCTCTCTCTCTCGTGCTGCTTCGGTCGGCGCCTAGGGAGCGCTAGGAGTTTTCGCCCTTTAATGCAAAACTTCACGACGATAAACGGATCTGCGAGTTTGTTAGAAAAGAAAACTTCTCAGCAATCTTTCGGCTCCTCCCCCTACTATGTCATAACAAAAAGAATATTTGGGTTTGACGAGTTTGGCGACCCAGCTCGGAGCACGCTTAACGAAAGCTCGCGCTGAAGGACCCAGGGACTCCTGGATTCAATCCCCACCCCTGCACGTTTAAATCTGGATTAGAATCGTCCCGGCGTGCAATGGTGTATCACTACTGCGTGATGGACGTCAAGGGACCCAAGGCTATGGCCAACTTTCGCTTCTGCCTAAATTGCTCATCTACAGCAGTGAGAAAGGTCGCTCGTTGAAGGCAAACCGACTCCAGGCTGTGTAAATATACCCACAGACCAATTTTGTTTTTTAGTGGTGCTTCAAAAGAAAACAAGCAGTAGTGAGTTAGTGCTACGCCACTTCAAATCCTTCCTGCAATTCATACAATGCCTGGCACCAACGTTTTGCTTCAGCTGTTTAGTACTAAAGCTCCTGGAGAGCTCTGGCGTTTCCCTTGGGCTGCGCTAAGTACCATCGTCGTTTGCTTCAAAAGGTGAATTGCATCATCTCTGCGCGAATAGGCGGTTTATCCGATTTGGAGCAACATAGAACGAGTATATGAGACCTGGGTATTACCTAAACGAGACTACGGGAAACTTCACACTTTTTTAAGATGATGGTGATTGATGCACCTTTTTTGCTCTTATATTTTTTGTAAGGCTCCTGCTTTTGTTTGCTTTTACGGAACTTACGGAAGCTCTGTCCTTAACCCTTTCTTCTGCACTTTCCTCAGGATCCATTACATTATAGCCACTTCTGGCGGCGTTAATGGACGCAACGCAGTCTCCGTCCCTGAGAGCGTGCAAATTTACGCCGAAACGTTCCGGCCGGAGAGACGAGTACACTGCTATAAGGTGCGAGGCTTTCTTCCGCTTGCTTGGCGGCTTCGTCTCTCGAGAAACCAGACGCCTGAAACTGGAGTCCAGTGAGAAGAAAGAAAAGAAAATAAAGAAGCTTGGAGGGGAGAACAAATAATTAAAAAAGCATAATAGAATTTCTTGAAACAACCTGCGTGTTCCACTATTTAAACCTCGCTGACGTGACATTTTTTTGAAAGACGAGAAGAATTCAGAGAATTTCGGATGGCGCGGTCTGTAAAAAAAGTTACCGGGGCGGCTAGCGGATACGAGGATCTGCTTGAAAACAACCGATGTAGTGCAACAAAAACGCAAAAACGGAACTCTGGAAAGTAAAAGGAATTGGAGAGATTCTGCTGAGATGTGACTTCGAATTGGATTCTATTTGAGATTTATCTCATCATTTGGGAGTGAAATTCTTTCTTGTGCAACGTAGTTTTACTCTGTACTGAAGTGGTGTTAGGTTTTCCAGGCCAAACCCCACATCATTTTGTGTTTTATTTTTTGCAATAAAAGTTTGTACCCTTCTTTACTTTTTTTTTTTCTTTTGTTTTAAACTTAGTATTTCGGAGAGTGCCTTTGTGGTTATTTTGTTGTAGTCATCTGCTGCCAAAAAAGCACTTCTGCCAATAACAAAAAACGTCGACAAAATGAACATACAGTGTGCAGATGATAATACTCTTATAGAAGTTTCAAAATAAACATTATTAAAAAAATGTTTTTTTTCTTCAATTCCGAACTGACATTTTGACCTCGGCCTTACTTCTACTTCCTCCAAACCATTTTCCTGTCTCATAGTTCCAATACACTCGCTTGACTGACTGGGAAGTGCAACCTTAGCCAAATTTTAATCTTTTTTCTTCTTTTTAAGACACAGAGAAGAAGATATTGACGGATTGGAAACAGATTGTCCTAAAGGCCAGACTCGAAGAAACTCCCAAGTCGCCTCCCATTAGACGGTAAATTAAATAAAAACAAATTTGAAAAAGAAAAAATGTTATACCGCTTTGCTTCTTTTCTGTCCTTCGTGGCATCGCTGCTGCAAAGTCAATTGAATTTCGCTCGGGTGTTTGTAATATGTGTTATTCTTGTGTTCTTTTTTTTTTGTGATGAGGAGTGTGTCACCCGTTCTGTCGGGTCAACAGAAACTAGCATTCACTTTAACGCTTGTGGAGTTCTGTTTCGCTGTTCGGTGATCTTTGCAAAGAAAGGTCGTTTGTGAGAGTTTTTCGCGGATGTGGACGAACAGCCGACGGGGAGTGTCAGTCAGACTTCGAGACTGTTCTGGTAGCAACGACACCGTTTCACTTTATGATTATAAAGAGTCCGGTCGGCTCCAATAGAGAGCATTTGAATTCTTTTGCGAAGCTGTAACCGTATATGCCATGACCTGAGGTGTTGTTGTAGACGATTACGTGGAGATCTATGTATGAAATAGCCAGACAAAAAAACGAGATCATATGTGTAAGGCTTTATGTTCGCGCCAAAATCAAGCAAGTTTCGACTTAAAGTGTTGCTAGATAAAATCAAAACCGGGTCTGCACTATGGTACTGAAATTTCCAAAAATTTAAAATATCGCCAATACCTGGTCGCGATCACTTTTGATTTAATGTAATGCGTCGTCTTCGCATACACGTTTGCTAGTGCGTCCACTGGCAACCGCCATTTTTCAACATGCATCTTTACCAATCTGAGCTCTCAAATTGGTACCCCTCAACCAAAAAAAAGCTCGAGGTACACCTAAGCACTTCTTATGAGTTGTGAAAGCGAAAGCATGCGTGCCGTTCTTCCGATCCCGTGTTTCGTTTTGCGGCGTGTTTGCGTCGGCCTGTGCGCGCGCTCCCCCAGGTCTCCTCGCAGCTCTGACCTTGGACGCTCCGGGTTAACGGCGCGCTGACGGACACGCAGCGCCATGGGGTGAGCGGTCGTTGAAACTGACGCGCAGCAGCCAATGGGCGCCTCGTCGACGCGCGACCAGCCAATGGGACCGAAGGCGAAATCCATCAGCTTTACTCAGCTCCTTTGGGATCAGGGTAACTATAGTCGGTGACAGGTCCACGAACGAAGTAGAAGCCGCTCCCAACTCTTTCCACTTTTGTACAGCGAACGCGGAGAGGAGGCGACCTCCTCTCCACCGCTCGCTCCGCTGAAGTGGAAAGGGGTGGAGGACTTCCACTTCGGTTCTCTGCCTGTCGCCGACTACAATCATCGCCATTTCTAGAGCTTTTCGCGTTGTTTCTCACAGCTCGGAGCTGGCTTCCCTTGGAGGAAGGATTGAAGGTGCCGTTTGGCGCGCTTCAACTGATGATGTCGGCTCGCTCTATGGGACAGTCAATGCTTTCGCATTAATAAATGGTTTGTGTAATTAATTGTAGAAGACACGTCTCTGTTGTACAGTGCGGCAGCTTGCACCACCTCTGTATATGGTGCTTGATTCATCCATAAACCGTAACATGTTTTCAGCGGCTTGCTTGAAAACGTATGCGGCTGAAATACTTTTGAAGTCTCCGGAACCATATATTAACCAGTGTTATAGGCATTAGCGAAAAAAGGAAAGAAGTACGTTAGTCGTTAACTTGCAAATAAAAGGAGACGCGACTCTGACTTCGTTAACTCAAAATAAAAGGAACCGCATTACTTTTACTGTTTCTGTTACCGACCATTACCAAATTAACAGCAATAACGTTTCTCTTCTTTTTTGTTTTGGCGACAGATTGTTTCAGACATTTGGATTGATTGGCGCGCGGTGTTCGGGTTTTCTTCAAGTGGAACTTTCTGCGTGAGGAACAGAAAGGAAAAAACAATGGTATGTGGAATGAGTGCAATAATTCATGCTTCGCATCTATACTTCGTCTCAGCATAAGCTCTAGAGGGCAGCCGGCGCTACGAGCTAATGATACAAATGAAACAGCGTAAAAAGCGCAAGCCACCTCGGCTGTTGTCTTTTTGTTTATGGAATGGTTCAGGTATGATAGAACACGTACAGAAACATGACGTACACCATGATGGTGCCCTTTTGTCGTTTGGACTTAAGGAGGTAATTCGAAGTATAGAAACACGGAAACAAATGTATGTGCACTTTTTACAGGTCTCAGGAAGATGTAGCGAGTAAAGCAACTACACTATCCGTTACTCAAAATAAATAACGTAAGTACGTTACCATTATTGTTCTCTAAAAGTAGTAAGCACGTTACTCCGTCACAAAAAACGTAAGAGCATTATCGGTAACGCCGATACTTCTAACGCGTTACCACCAACACTGATATTAACCATATGTAAGAGTCAGTTCGTTCTCATTTTGACACAGAATTTGCTTTATCAGCAGAATTTATGAGAAAACCGTCAAGAAGTACCGTCAGGAACAAACTCCACGAAGAAACGTCACGACGGATCCTGACATCACGTGACAACATGATGCTGCGTGACGTCATTAGCATGACTGTTGCGCGTCACGTGACGTCGCGATAATATGTCCAGCTGGTGACGTTACGTGGCACCGTGCCGTGATGTGACGTCAAAGTCCGTCGACGACCTTAAGATACGCCACGTGACCTCAGGCACATCACCAGCATGCCTCACAGCCCATTCGGAACGCTATTCTGCGCTCTCAATGTTTGTCAGCATCATAAATCTATGCGGATCAAAAGTTCTCGTCTGTTTTTTGCAGGGGCTGCGGTGACGTCAGAACGCTGAACTCTGATTGGCTCCGATTGAAGGATAGTGGGTAACCTCAGGAGCTTGGCGCAGAGGTCTATCCACTATCCTTCAATCAGAACCAATCAGTTCGATGTTCTGACGTCACCCAAGCCCTACAGAGCAGAGGAGACGAGCACGCGCTGCGAAAAGTCGTTTTCTTATTTTTTGTCACCTATGTTTTTGGACATTTTAATAAACCTGTGTTCCCAATAAAGTCGCTTTCTTTGTGTGGTACCGTGAAAGCCCCGAAAGGATTATTGAAGAAATCTGGTTCGTAAGCTCCGTGAGAAAACATGATTGCGCTTTAAGACGAGGACAGAGGAAGAACAGACACCACTGATCGCCACTCCCGCTCACGTAATCTCCGCTCACAAAACACCTAAAAGACGCTACGTATCCTAGCAGCTTTCGGACACTAACAGACGACGTTGAATGCGAAGACCTCCCAAATCTGCATTCGCAGCCCTTCTCCAAGACCCACTCCTCCCGCATCCCATCCAAATTTGACACTCGCCTCAGTCTTTACTCACCTCCCCCCCCCCTCCCCGTCCTCGTCCCCGCATGTCATCCTGAGAACAAAGCAGCACATTCGATGCTGCGGCCGAACTCTGCCGTGCGCAGTGGTCTCTTTGTGATTGTCATTTATTTCAAACTCATCTTCGCCTCTCCAAGTGCCTCCTTCCTTTTTCCCGAAAACGACCTTCCCCATCGTCATTTTCCCTCCCATATACCGAACGTCCGAAGGTCGCGAATATCAACCATTTACAGAAAACGAATATATTACAACCACCCTACGCCTCGCCCAAATCTATTTTCCTCTTGTTCCCCATCATATCCCTTGCCTCCCTACGTCTCTCTCCTTCTCTCCTCTTCCATCTTTGCTCTCGGGGAGCCTCGTATCTGCTGCGAAGAGGGCACGGCCCGTACCTTTTCCAATTATATTTCGTTCGGTTTCTTCCAAGTAATTAAAAAAATCGGAGACGCATTATCCCCGATATATTTACCGACGGCTTAAAAAACGCGCGTGAGACTCCGAGCATTTTCAAGTTGTTCCTCGGTCAATAGTGAGTTTTTGAATAAGGGGCGCCGACGCTTTGCTGCCTCTTAGCAGCTCATGGTTCCCACTGCAAAAGCGCAAAGTTCTGCGTGTACGCAGATTGAAGCTCCACGCTGCTTGGGGACCCTAAACTTTGGGAGCTCCAAATCTATATTAAAGCTATTGAATGAGAATGCGGCGCTAAGGCTGATTCACAAAGTCCCGTTTTCTTGCGTTACGTTACAAGACATTACGAAAGCTTACGTCCTGCTCACGCCGCAAGTCAGCAGAACACGTGTGTGCCATATTAAACGTGACTACCAGTTCAAGGCCTGGCACGCTACATTTTATATAGGAATGCTTCGGTGACTTGTACGTAACGTAAGAAAGCGTTAAAAAAAACGGTGATGAGTGAACAAGCCTTTTCAAAATGTTGTCCATGTCCGCTCTCGCTTACAGGCATTTGTTGCTATTCACGATCAAAGGTGAAATAGAGCGGAACAGCTTAGTCATTTCGGATAGAAGGAAATATTGAAGCTGCGCGCAAAGAGGGAACTCTCGGAAAACCACGCTGCCCTCCAAGCCCGCGAGTCTCGCGAAAATAAAATGCATTTGTTGTACAGCGATTATGTTCATGACGTTATTTATACGCGACAATTTCAAACCCTGCGGATCCCCAGATAGCGGAGAGGGCGCTACAACTCCTGTGGAGAAGGCGCTGCATAACTGAGATTTTGGTTGCACATAAAAAGATCCCCAGTGGGTTGAAATTAATGCCTAGTTTTCCGCTGGGTATGCCAGATTCCCCTCGTTGGTTTGGCACGTAAAAATCCAAAATTTGATTTTAACGACAAATGTGCGGCCACGTGAAGGTGAGAGAAAAAACCGCCTCTCGGGTGTTCTCTAACCCGCCAGCCTTGAGCCCAAAACGCCTCCTTAAATTCGCCCTACCGCGATCAGTGACGCCCCTCACGCTCTCTTCTCCCCGTTTCCACTCTAAACCAACACCACATAGATACTGATAAGGCTCTGCTTGCTCTCCTTCATTACGTCACACTAAAGGTCTGATAACGGGCAGCGTTACTCTTGACTCGCCTCTGTCTTACATTTGTTATATTTGCGTAACCTGGTTGGCGCGGCCAATGGTCAGTCGCGTCCAGACATATAGGGTTACGTCTTGTGTTGTGGAGATGTAAACACTGCCAAGGCTTTTGCATCTGGATGGTGTAGGCAGAACTGACGAGGCAGTGGAAGCTACGTGCTCATTAGACCAGCTAAACTTCGGTAACGCACCACGTGATCACGCTCTCCGGCGCACACTCACGCGCAGAAAGCGGAGTCAGCCGATGATAGACGGACAATTCATAGGTCCGGCGAGCAAAAGCTTCCACCGCCATGTCGAGTCTGGCGGCGTACGGAGGTGCGGCCAGCGGCCGGATTGTTCTGGCGATAAGTTTATCTGAGGAGCGTACGTCGTGCGCAGAGAATTGTGGAACTCCTTCATTGGTATTTTGCTGGGGAGCCAGGGACGAACGCTGCCGGCCTAGGGGTTAAAGTACTCGCGTCTTCTGAACACGAACAACGGCCGCTGTGCAGTCGTCCGAAGATAGAGTCCTGCGACGGACGAGACAAACAAATTGCTATGGCTTTCGGTTGCGACCTTGTAAGTTTGTTTCCTACAAACGAAGCATCTTCAGCACTCCGCGCTGAGGAGCAGCTTTGCGATACTCCAGATTTAAAAAGAGAGGGTATACGAAAACGTGACATTAACTTTTTTAAATAGCTTGTTTGATCTAGCATTGCAAATTATCTATATAAAAAGACCACTTCAAAAAAAAGAAAACAATTCTTCCGAATAACGTTGTCATCGAGGTGGAGTCAAGGCACGAGGGTAAGGTGCTAAGTAGCGATCTGATTAACTAAAACTAAAGAACCCGTTTTATAAATATTCGCGTTAGCGGACATTCTGATCAGAGATTTCTCACCTGTGAGCAAAATAGAACGTTGCAGATCTTAAATTCAAGAAAGTACAATTCTTTCACCAGGCTATTTGGTCTGAATACCGTACAGAAGAGAGGTAATAAAATTGACTCGTTCCACTCAAGACACTTTCAAGGTAGAATTTGTTCTACAATCCAGTTAATCGGTACAAAATAATTAGACACATTTCATATTTTTTTCGTAGGAGAATCGTTGTAAGTGTTTTGTTTACTGATTAATTGATTGATTTAACAATTAATTGATTAATTGATTGATTGATTGATTTGCAAATTTTAGTCTCCGCGTTGCGTATTTAAAATCCTTTATGATGCTCCATTTATGTTTGTTTCGATTTCTACAACAATATTTCTCAAGATCAGTCGTTCAAAGATGCAGGCTATTACGTGTATTCTCTCCCTGCGATGCCTTTTTTATTGCGTTATTTACGTGATGTTTAATCTCTCTAAAACGACGGCTTGAGGAATATGAATGTAGGTTAGCCTCAAGTAGATTCATTTAAAGCACTGAAACTTTTCCACACGTATTTACGTGCTCCGAAAACGATGCTAGCAGCTCCAAAGCGTGACCTGCAGCCCGATCAGACATCGGTATTTCCCGTGCGTAGAGAAAAAAATCGATAGAGCTTAATTCTCGTTTTCTCGGAGTTATTCATGCACGAGCGCCCAAAGTATCCTCTTTCAAAATTCAAAAAATAAATGGAGCAACATGCCAACCATCAGCGCCTGATTTCATCAGAAGGCAGCGATTTCGAAACTGAGAACACAGAGTGACTACTAAATATTAAATATAGTGTATACTATAAAAAAGGCATGATAAAAAACAGCCATGAACCCGAAAACTTCAGTTCAGTGAAGAAAGGTTCAACTCATGGTAGGGCGTCTGGACCCTCTTGTGAACACAAGATTTTCGCATGGTTTTCATGAAGTATTTTTGAGAACAGTCGCTACAGACTAAATAAGCTTACTGAGTGAAAGAGAAAGAGACAAAGTAACATAGATTGCACGCCCAAAAGTTTTCGTATCATTTTTTTGTATCTATTAAGTCATACTATATATATCTCCTTAATTACTGCCATATGCGTGTAGTAACCGCGTACTAAATGAAGACACTATACAGTCCGAGGTCAAGTCGGTGTATTTTCCGGGACATCAGAGAATGGCTTGCGCCCTCGGTAGCTGGCAGTTCTAAAGTTCACACTCTTAGATCACGAGTTCGGGCAGGCAAGCTCGATCTTTGACTTGTTATGAACAAGGAGTCCCGTGCATGACATCACACTCCTTCCCCTCTAGCTGCCGTCGCCGTATCCTTGAGGAGGCCGCCTTTGATATTAAGGTCAAGGCAAAACAATTGATGAACTGCGTCCGTATCCGGATCGATGTTCGGTTGATCGTCTGGTGAATGCTGCTCTTTTGCGGGTTCCCCAGTTGCGAGAAGGGTCCACTGTGCAGGCAAACATTGTTGGCCACTATTGATGTCTCGTGTTACAGAAGGTCCCGTGACCAATTCTTCCTAAGAGTTTGTGAAGGGGTTCCTTAATGGTCTTCATGTCGTCATACCGTGCCTTGCTCCATCTTAATAATTAAACGTAAACCCTTCGGTGGACATCCACCTGGTTAGGAGTGACAATGAAAGAAAGGAAGCTCTAACCAAAAGTTGAGACGGAGCCCGACGTTTCAAGGCCAGTTCGGCCCCTTGATCACGGGTGACTGTTCTTGTCCCTTGTCGTCGTCTTGCCACCGTTTGCCGGTGTACACCGGAACGCAGTTTTACTGCCGTGCACCAGAGGCGATCAACGCCAACGATGTATTCCATCTCAATTTTTTGGTTAGAAGTTTCCTTTCTTTTCATTCATCAGCTTAATAATCCAAGAACGGGATCCTCAGCCTTTTTATTATCGTTCCCCGGAACCTACGACGGCTTTCCAGCAAAGTTTTCGACAAACACTCTCAGAATAGCCAGAATATTCCTCAGGGACAAGTTGTCTCCTGACGTCTTCTAATATATTCCTATCTCTTGCGGATGTAGTCGAGGTAATTGCGGTTGACTACTCCGCGACCAAACATTAGCATGGCCTGAGTCTTCCCCGTCGTGAGATCGATCGTGGTGTGCTGTTTGAGAAAAAATAGAGCAATTTGCTTCGACATGCTTCCTGTCTTGTCCTTAGAATATATCTGCTTCGTTTTGTACAGCTTTCCCATCCGCTTGAACATTGGTCGCCAGGTGGTGCAGAGCCCTTTTGACGTGACGAATACTGTTATTCTTTAAGGACTGTTCGGTTTCGTCTCACACTAATGATGTACCATTGTCGCTGAAAACCTTGTAGTTGTACCTCTGAATGTTCCGAACAAGATACGGAGTACCTGAATCAGTAAGGTACAGTCAACACTTTCAATTTGACGAAGTTCCAGCCATTTGCTAAAGGCTTCAATTACTATCAGTAACATTCCCTCATCAACGGTAGCAGCGAAGTTTATATGTAGTCCATCCTATGGAATCTCGGCGGTCGCTGCCATTACAGAGATGGTGCCTTAGGTGGTGCCTGCTGGTGCTTTTGGCAAATGGTGCATGTCCTTGCCTTGGCTTTGATGTCTTTAGTCACTCCAGGCTATTAAACATAGCCACGAGCAGCCGCCTTTATTGTCACCCTGCCTCGGTTACCAGCGTGAAGCAAATAGAGTACCTGAGCTCTGGCCACACTGGGAATCACTACTCTTGTGCCTCCGGTCAAGCAGACGTTGAGTATGGAAAGTTCGTTGGCGATATTTTCGTAGGCCTCACACTCGTCCTTCTTCTAGCCCCCCCCCTAGGCTGGCGTGGTGCATGGTCTTATAGACGAATGTTACTAGAACTCGGTCTTTATCAGTGAGCGCTGCAATGCGTTCCGGACAAGGTTGCAGAATTGGCGAGCAGGCGAGCAAGAGAGCAGAGCTCATCGACGCAAGCAGGTAGCGGTAGCCTGCGCAGAGCGTCAGCATTTTGATATTACCGTCCCCGCTCGTTATTCAACTCATAGTCGTATGCGCTTAACTTGATGCACAATCGTGCTATACGCGGAGATAGGACTTGTTGTATCGCTTTTTGAACCTTTAAGTATTCCTAAAAGTGGCTAGTGGACTGTGTAGATGGTGACTTGTCGTTCAGCAATGTATTCATGAAAATGACATACTTCACTGACGATGGCCAGTCCTTCCTTATCCAACTGAGAATAGTTCTTCTCCAAAGTGCCTTGTGTTCGCGACAAAAAATTAACTGCAGCCTCACGTTCCAAAGCGTCCTTCTGCGCAATCACTGCTCCCACCCGTAGCATAGAAAGCAGCGGAAGCTAGTTTTAAATATAGTGCGTAAGGACCGTCCGGTTCTTGACTACTTCCTTAAGCTTTCGGAACTCTTGCCGGCGAATTTTTTCCTACAACAAAGGAAGATTCATCTCAAAGAGCTTGCACAGGTCTGCTGCGACTGTAGCTCTGTTCTTGAGGAAGCAGTCATACAGTGCGAGCAATCCCAGAAAGGATTGCTGCTCAGTTTTCTCTTCTGGCTCTGGAGCGCTCCATAATTGATGCACCTCGTTACCAGTTGAATGAACCCTTTACGCGTAACTCCTGTGTCCTAGGAATGTAGCTTCGCTAACTGCGAACTAGCATATTTTCTTTTTTAGATCCACACCGGTGCTGTCTAGTTTGGATAGTTCTTGTTTTTAAACATTCAGCATGTTGTTCCTTGGTCGCTCCACTGATGGTGATGTCATCATTGTAGACGGTTATTCTGTCTATGTCACGAATGTCGTCTCCATAATCCACTTAAAAACCGCGGGTACTGCTGAGATTCCGAACGGAAGTCGCGTCACCCTGTGCAGTCCTTTCATCGTGCTGATTGAGAGTGCTGCTGCCCTCTCATACGTTACCGTCCGCTACTGGTATACTTGGCTCAAATCAAGCGCTGAGAAGATAGTTGCGCCTCTCAGGTTAGGAGTACTTCTGTTGTGGGTAGCGGATAGCTAGCTTTCGATGCGGATTTACCGTACTCCTGTAGAAAGTCGGATGGCCCTGCTCCTTCGGACGAGCACAAGCGGCGTAGCCTATGCAGAGTGTTGTGCTGGCTGAATTATTCTTTGACTCTACAGCCGCTGAAGCTCATCTGCTAACAGCATGATCGAAGCGCAAGAGGAACCGCGTCAGCATTGCAAACTTGGGTGGGGCTCCTTCCTCAAGTTCAAATTGCACTGGCGGTCCAGTGTATCAAGAGATGTTGTCCTGAGACGCATTGGGATGTCGTTAAAGTATTGCCTCCACATCTGGTGGCGTGGACTGATGTTGCACATGGTTGATTTCTTTCACTCGGATGTGTTGCGCGTCAAACCGATCTCTCCCCAAGAGGCTGCAGCCAGATCTTTTCATCACCAGAAGCGGCAGGAGGTAACCTTTTGACTTGAAGTGTGCTCGTACTTGAAGGCACCCAGAAGTTTTCGGACCTCACCATTCCAAGTTTAGAGTACATAAGGTTTTTTGTGAGCTTTCTGGATCCTTGGGCCAGGTTGAGCGAAATGTTCCCTTGCTGATCAATCAACATGTGGCGCCAGAACCGACCTCAAACTGAAGTGGCTCATTCTCAATCTAAAGGGAAACGTGGAACTTTCGAAAGCCCCCCACGCGTGTAGAGCTTGTTCAGTTCGTAGCAGGAATATCTAGAAGAGCATGTTGGCTGCCTCACCACTTCCGTCGCAGCTACATTGTAGTTACCTTTCGTGCAGCTTGTTTTGCCTTGTTGTTTTCTCTTTGAAGTGCATGCCGTTTCGAAATGTATATGCTTTTTGCAGTAGCGACACTTTGCGTTATTGAATTGGCATCCCTGTAGGTCATGCTGACCTGTACATTGATAGCAATGATGTTCCTTGCGTGGAGCAGCATCTTTGTTTGTTGCCACAGTCGTGTTGATCTGGATGCACTCCTTGTTCTTGATGCTTTGTTGTTGTTTTGAGGCGCTCTCCGCACGGATAGCGATATCCAATGCGCTTTAGAATGTTTCTGCGAACAGTCGCTGCTGCAGAAGCTCGTCACGGATGCCGCAAAAAAACCTGTCACGCGACATCACGTCCAACTTAAGTTTGGTGTCCCGTTGTAGCGCTGCTGTTCCTGCAGCCAAAGCAGCTGCACCTGATGCCAGTTAAGACGCTGGTTGCTGCGATGCCGATTGTTGCGCATATCGTCGATGTCACAAGGGTAGTGGTGGAAGCCAAGATGCCAAAATTGCGTCACCAGCCAGCTTTCTAAATGCCTTAACTTATATTTTAGTCGACTCGTCCGGTAGTTGGTCTTGCCGCTGAAACTGCACTGTGCGCAGAGCTCTAAAAGGGATACTGAACCGACATTTGGATTTTGCAAAATAAGGCCACCGATACGTTGAACGGGATGCTACAAACTACAAAACATCACCCATACATCGATATCTGAAACGGATGGCCGTACTTTTGGAAAAGAAGGACACAATCAAGCGAGGGCTATGACGTCACAGTCCTCCGCTTTTCTCCTCCTCGCTGCGGTCCAAAATCTCAACGGGACATAGCGAGGAGGAAGAGAATAAGAATCGTGACGTGTCTTGTATCGTCTGCCTCGTAGGTCATGTTCGATCGCGCACTTCTTTTTAAATATGCGGCTATCCTTTAGAGATATCGCTGTATGAGTGATTTTTCGGGGTTTTGCAGCGTCCCACTAATCAGTCCAACCTTGGTTTGTGAGCTCGAAATTTTGCTTCAGTATCCTTTGAAGGTTGAGGATCAGAGAGAGCGCCGATGATTGTCACGGAGTTCGTCGAACTCGACTTCTCGGGGTTCCCTGGGTGCCACCAACGCTCGTACGATCTCGTACGTTTCGGGACCGTAGAGCGGCAAGTAGGACCGCTCCTTCTTGCCCATGGCACTTGCATTATTCGCCACGAAGTAGAGGCCCAGTCGTTTAATCCACGATGACCATGACTTGCCTGAAAAGGCCTCCATCTTTCCTTGAGTAAACATGGCTCATGGTTGGAGGTTTCAGGCGTCGCAGGCCTTGACTCGTCGTCGCCAGTGTGGTATTCACGTAGTGAAGGAAGACACTACAGCCCGAATACTCGTCCGTGTATTTTTCTGGACATCAGCGACTGGCTTGCGCCATCGGTACACTCTTAAGAAATGCCTGCGCGTCCACTTACGCGCAAAGCACTCGAAGAGCCAGTCTCTGCGATCCGCGAAACCAGCTCAGCGAATGATGAGGCGGAACATCTGTTTAGACCTCAAAATGAAGTCCGCGCTGTGGCATTACGCAATGCAAGCATGACGGTTTGCTTTGCGTAATGCCACAGCGCAGACTTCATTTTAGGATCTAAACGGATGTCCCGCGTCAACATTCGCTCAGCTATTTCGTAGATCATAGAGATTTGCTCTTTGAGTGTTTTGCGGGTAAGTAGACGCGCAGGCGTTTCTTAGGTGACAGCTCGCAGATGCATAGTGCACGTTGTCAGTTTACGAGCTCGGGAAGACAAGCCCGATAATTATTCTCTGATTCGCGAGTGGTGCCGCCCAAGACATCACGATGTGAAATAAACTTATATCGGATGACTTGTTGGATTTGACATTTTGGTGGTGAGTTCTCATTACTCCGAAATCTGCTTTCATTGCTCTCAGTTTTCTTTGTTCTAATATTTGAATTGGTTTCTTACTTTTCTTTGTTTTTCTTAAGGCAAATTGCACTGTGCAGCCTTTCGAGAGCTTTCTTGATACCTTTATTACTGTCTACCACAAGGAGCGAGACTAATGGCTGTCACAAGCCGTCGCCGGTTGTTTTATTTCCCCTGCAATTTTTATTACAAGTAAAAAAACTGTCTCCAACGCGACTTGTGCAGCGGAAACGCTTGTCGACTCTTGGACACCAGCTGGAGAGATAAAAGCTCGCGCTCCTCAGCGTTCACTACAGAAAAACGTTAATAAAGCCTGATGCTGTGCTCTTGCTTTTTTGTGCCACATTACATAAATTTAAAAAAAATTATTGACGCCAAACTTTTTGCCTACTTCTATTTACGTTTCACACAAAGTCATGTCAAGCAACGTTATCAGTTGTTAAACTCCATCGGATGCGGCTGGCCTTCTCTCCTCCTCAAACCCGCCACCCGTCGCTTGAAGCGCCATCCGTAGTTTGCATTTCCAAACTGCGTTCTTCAGAGACACAAAGGTAAAACACCACCTAGATGATGTACTTCAAAACCTGTACGACTGTAGTTACCATAAAAGCCATATTCCCCAAGAACGGTTGCGAGTCGGAGAACAAAAGACGGACTGGGGTTATTTGTGGCATATGTTGCTGGTGCAAGTGCTGTCTATGGACAGTTCCTCAACTGAGTTGATCTAATAACTTTGGTGCCGAATGACGCCGTGACGTCAGGTAATGTGGGCATGCCAGATGGTCACGTAAGGTGGCGTTGTTAACCTTCTCTCAAGATTTAGGGAGCAAAAAATGTATGCTTCATTCGTGACGTTACATCTGTCCGTAACGTTACATCCAAACCAAAAAACACGTTGTCTTCATTAAAACACGTTAAGAGTCGCGGGCTACAACCCAACACCCTGCCTATCTCCACCCACCAGGCACTCTCGAACACACTAAGCCAAAACCAGGTAGCTCGAGGCTTGGAATTTATGCAACAGCCCTCACACCAAAAGGTCTTCAGATGAGATGGCAAAATTACCTTAAAAAAGTAATTGAATTACATTATTAAATACTGCAGACTCAAAGTCTGCAATACTTTAATTTAATTTATTTTTCAAGTGTAATAAAATAACATATACATAACATTTTTCAGTTCCAACAAGCAGTAATTTGTGCGCATTTTATTTAAAGTATACATGCAATCACTCAGTTCTTCCGGTTGTCGTTGTCACAAAGCCGCACGCGTCTCAGTGAGAGCCGTACTCAACAGTCTGTAGTTTTCCGTGTACGAAACCTTGCGTCGAAATTGGCATTCGTTAGTTTGCTCTGAGGTTCCTCTCTCCCCTCTCTCTTTCACAAACTTTTACCAAGCAGAATTGTGTTCCTCTTCTTTCTCAAAGTTTGCAATTGAACCATGTCTCATTTGGGACAATTGAAATTTCAAGCAATGACTAATTTACTGAAACTTAATGCCTAAAATAATTATTTCAATATCTAAATTAGCAGCTTAGAGAGGAATTATTTGAATGACTCATTACCGCAAAAAAATTTATTCACTGTAATTTCATCACTGTAATGAGATTTCTACCCCTTTGGTCTTCACCGAAGCGACAGATTCCCTTGAGTCTTGTTCGACATCCGGCCACCAAGGCTAGGCTCGGCCGTGGGATCGGTGTCCAACTTGCGAAGGACCAGACCATACGCAACCTTGGATCTTTTTATCCATTTCGCACCACCGAGGACTACCGTTAAGTCTGAGGCCCCTCTGTACGTTCTACCTAAGATTCCTCTAGTACAGGGAGACCTTAGGTAAGACGTCATCTTTGCGTTGTGTCGCAGTTGAGCCGGCAAAGGACGGGGCTCTATTTCGAACTGGAACGTCCAGGTCAATGCTGGCCCGTTTTCGCTCGGAGTATGGGTATAAGCGACGGTACAATCGCGGGTCAACTCGTTTTACAAGAATGTGTTTGCGTAAAACGACACTGGTGCCGGCCACTGGAGTTTGAAGTTACATTTTTGAAGCGTGCTTCAAAATGTCCGGAGTAATTTTATGCATAAAAATGTTTCTTTTTTTGCCAAAGGTGCGAATATTTTAATTAAAAAAGAATAAAGAGCGCGAATCACGGACACGAGCACAAACTATCTCAAACTATCAGTTTTTAAAGTTTCTGAATTGCCCATTTTTGTTTTTAACTTGGCGAGTTTGAGGTTTTTCAACACTTGTATAGCAAAATAAACAAACCACCAGAATTGTGTTTGAATCCGAACCCCAGGACGTTTTACGGCGGCTTTTTTTTATAAGCGTTGATGATTTTCATTTAAAAATAGAGGTTCGGTAGATTGTTGTGTTAGACATGTTCCTGCCTCGTCAAGGGCCTATTGTTTCCCCTTTTTCTTTTCTTTAGCAATACAATAATATAATCTCAAAGGCCTAAAAATATACTATTTTATATGACACACAATCATATATTTCCGTGATCAATTACATGCGACGGTTTTCTAGAAGCACATTACACAACGATTTAGTCAGTCCTAATATATAAGCCGGATAGAGTAGGGCAGGTTATTTTTCAAAATTTATTAATGGTCACGTATGATGAATTCGAATATTTGCTTTAGCCTAGTTGGTGTATCTCATTCCGAGATAGAGCTTGTGTTTTAGATTGGTTTTGAATAGGAAGCAAGAAGTCGGGTTTGATCTGCAACAGTCATTTGTATAAGTATTAGTATAATTATTCCCAGCAACATCCGTCGACATGGACTGCCTGCCATCGTAAATTAAGCTTTTTTTTTTTGGGGGGGGGGGGGGCTTTGCACTTAGTATACATTATTACAACCATAGTGTACGCTTAAAGGTCCAGACGACAATGACATGGTGAGCGTAGGTTCTTGTCTGTACTAAAGTAGGACAATATGTGTCTATGTTTTTGGCTCTGTACTGCCAGAAATTTCCCAATTGAAACGAATGGCATGTTACAGGTATGTGATATTGCAGGGAATTAAAAGTAACCTTCGGCATCATTAACAAAAATCACGACTCAAATTGTATCATTGAGGTCGAGATAAATAACAACGGTATAGCGTAGCAGAATATTGGCATGGTAACCTAGGAGTGAAGGGAAAACGGCACAGACAACACAAAGCCCCAAACATAGCTGACTGAAGATTTATTAGGCCAAATCATCCTGAAATAGGCCCACGGCTAAGAAAGGTACACACTAAAAAAATAAAAAAGTAGAGGAAAAGAGGGAACACAAGCATGCGGTGAAAACTAAGACTGAATCTTCAGTGCTGACTAAGCATGTTTCTAGTTGTTTTGATTTCTGTGTTCTTTGAAACGAGACTAAAGTTCTAGATAAAAAGAATAATTCTTACAAACGGCTCATAAAGGAGTGTACGTATAACTAGCAAGATTTCGTGTTTTAGTAACATGTGTGTCACCCCGAACTAAATTGTTATACCGTTTCTAAATTCCTACTTTTAATTTTTTTAGGGGGAGGGGTGGGTAAGGGAGGTAGAAGAGGGGTGGGGGTGTTGATGAAAGTTGGTTAGATTTCCCTTAGTGCCCGGTAGGCGTGGCCGGGATTTCTCGGAATGTTTAGGGAAAGTGTGGGGGTGATGTGTGCTTTGAGATTTTTGGGTTGGAGTCCTTCGGTGGCTCTGTTTCTTAGTGTGGTAGTTAGACTCTCACTACTATGATAACTATAAAAGCTTCACTTCCATAGATATATCTGTAACAAATATTAACCCAACTGAACTTTTCATTGGGCTCTTTAGTTAGTATGTAAGCGACCATCTGCAGATATTCTGCATATGCCGTGTCCACGTTCCAGACAACATGCAACGCAAACAACAAAACAACTCAACAAGCTACAGCTTCGAAAAATAAGTGAGTAAACTCTTAATACTTTGGAAAATCTTGTTGAAAACTACACTGGTCAATTGTATACCTGAATGACGGTGCAGATAACACTTATTGTGTGTTTAAAAAAATATACAAGAACTTATATGATTCTGCGTTCCCCATAGTTGAAGCAAGAAAGGCGAAATGAAAATTGCTAAAATCATGGCTAGATGACAGTCTTTAGAAAAAATAATAATAAGAAATAGTATGTATCACTCTTTTGTGAAATCCCGTGAAAAAGATCTTGATTTTCTATCTGTATTAAAAAAAGTAAGAAATAAGTGAAGCTCTGATATTAAAGAAAACAAAGATTGAAATTTTTTTACGCAAATCTAAAATTTACTTTAATGACCAGACGAAACTATGGAGAATGGAATATAACTTAACAAACAAAGGTGAGGGCCCATCTGGTGCACGTGAAATAGCTGTTAATGGGAAGATATAACTGGTGTGTAACTTGCAAATATTGTGAATTATCATTTTATGAGATTTGGTGCACCAAGACAACGTGAAGATAACAGTGAAATCGGTGATATAAAGAAGATGGCGAAAGTGTCAATTTTTATAATGCTCAAAAACTACGTTCCGAAATGAACAAATAGTTTGATAAAAGAAATATTAAGACAAATGCAGCAGAAGCAATATCAGCTGTAATAAGTCCAATCGCGACATATGTTATCAACAATACGCTGGAGACTGATGTATTTCCAGGGGATCTCAAAATTGCGAGGGTTAGCTTAATATATAACGGGGGAATAAAAATAATGTAAACACTACCAACCAATATCGGTTTTTCCTTCTTTCTAAATATGTGAAGGCGTAATAAACATTAAATTGCAGAAATTATTTGCTAAAAATAAAATATTCACCAAATTCCAGAATGGCTTTTACAAAAAAAAAGTCAACAGAACTAGCTTTTACGGTTATAACGGACAATATTTTAGCAACACAAAAAACCGTCTATGCATCCTCGGTCTTTTTCTTGGTTTTAGAAAGGCGCTTGACTCAATACAGCATGATAGTTTACTTTTTAAAACAATCAATCAGTCAAAGTTTATTCAGACAACCGTCGAGGAATACAGTTGTTTGGGGGGCCTGCCACGAAAGGCATCGCCATGCCCGACAAGCCAACAGCCCCTCCCCTCCCCCCCCCCCCCGGCCCCCAACTCCACGGCCAGACCATCCAGCAGCCAGACAGAAATGAAAGTTTCAGAGGACGAAAACTACTTGATCATGAAAGATCAAACATAAAATCCCATAAACAGTAAACAACACTGTATACAAAGGACAAAACCAAGGAACTAAAGCCAGATTGTCCCCCACGTTGGACAAACAACAACGACGCACATCAATGTTTATGCCTGCACAAACACGGCAAACAAACGGGCCACACACAATAACATAGTGCAGCCAGCCAGCCATCTCTGCAAAGAGATTTCTGTAAGCCAGCAGGGAAATGCTGCACAAAGACAACACACGTGCCCTAAGAAAAAAAAATCATTTTGTTACTTTTGAATGGACAATAGATAAACATTTATGTTTTTCTTTAAAACTTGTATAGACATACCTCCAAGAATAATAGTATGACATCAGTGTGGTCATTCAGAAGTGCAAGTATTTAACGATCTAATTTTTGTATGCTATAGATTGTGCGTATTTTTTGCTTTCTGTAGCTCGTGTGCCGAAAATTGTAAGAATGATCTCTCCGAATATACGCACCGAAAAAGGCAGTTGGTTCTAAATTGATTTGATTATAGATCACTAAAGATAACTTCTCATTTATAACATTTTGAATAGTTCATATTTCGTGGTTTCTAAAGAGTGGAGCAGAGTGACTCCGGTACGGGGCATTTCCGACCAAGCGCAGTTCCTTTTTCTGGAATATGTGCAGGGTTTCTATATTTGTTTTTATTGTGGTCCCCCATACAAGGAGACAGTAGGTAATATATCGAACTGTTTTTTTTGCCCAGTGAGGCAGCACATTTTTAAGTATATAGATAATCCCAATAGATCGTGAGATTTCAGTTTTTACTCTCTGCACATGGAAAGACAAATTTAGAGTTTCATGAAACAGAAGTCATACAGCGAACGTGGTGCCGCAGCTAATCTGAATAAGTCGTACCTCTGTGATAGACAACAGCTCGTTTATATCAACAAAACGTTTTCAGACATTAGAAATGAAATATGGTTTACCCCATGGTTCCATATTAGGAACCTGTTATTTCTTATATACCTGATGTTCCATTTTAATTCGAACAGATTTATTACAGAAAATCCGTAAATGATGCACTAATACAGTTTGAGCAGGTGAGTTATTCGGCCAGGGGGACATCATATAGGTGGCTAATCTTTGCGATAAGTCAAATAATTAACTAAATTTCCTTAATTCACTTTTACTTAGAAAAAATAATTTATACGGTTTACATTAGGAACATGTTGATCATAATCGAAAACCACTATTTCAGTCAATTTCGGAACGACTCGAAGCTTGTCGGAAACTTGGGGGCGCACAAATGTTACCGCTCCTGCAGCAGCAGCAAAGCTAGCAGTGGCTGAACGCGTATGATTAGATTATCATTGCGTTCCGCCACTGCTAGCTTTGCGCCTGCTCCACGAGTGGCAACTTTGGTGTGCCCCCAAGTTTTCACGAGCTTCGAGTCGTTGTAAAATTGACTGATATAGTGGTTTTCCATTATGCTCTGCATGTTCCTAATTGAAACCATACAGTAAATTTCAATAATTAAAAAGTTAATGAAGGAAGTTTAGTTATTTATCCGACTTATCGCAAATATTAGCCACCTATATGATTTTTCCCTCGCCGTATAACTCACCGGCCTAAACTGTATTAGCGCATCTTTTTCGGATTTCTTTTTAATAAATCTCTTCGAATTAAATTGGAACACACCGGTACATATTCTATATAGGGTGGTTCAGGTAAGAGGTAAACGAATAATTTTCTCGGGACTGCGTTAGTCGTGTTGGCGGACGTCAAAAAATACCCGATACTTGCTAATTAGTTTGCTAATTAAGTAAAACGACTAATCAACTTTTTAATTGAGTGAAAATCGACATGTGGTTCGAATTAGAAACTTCCTGACCGACATCGAAAACCACCCGAATTCAGCCATTTTCAGAAAGACTGACCGCGTAAGAAGCCTAGTGGAGCGCGAAAGTTACCACTTGTGGAGCAGGTACAAGGCTGGGGCTCTCATAAGAGACGGAAAAAACGCGCGGGCGCCTTACCGCAACCGTCGCCCCTGTACCTGCTCCACGAGTGGAAACTTCGGCGCACTACTATGCTTCTTATGCGCTGAAACTTTTTTGTGAATGTGACTCATTTGGGGGTTTTTCATGACGCTCACCAAGTTTTTAACTGGAACGATATGTCTACTTTCACTAATTAAACAGTTAATTTGTCATTTATAGTTAATTACCGAAATAATTATTAAGTATCACGAATTTTTTGACGTCCGCCACCACGAGTAATGTGGTTACAAAAACGATTCTCTCTTTTACCTCTAATACACTAATTTTAGGAACTTTTGTTACTCTTGCGTGAAACACCCTGCATATATATATTTATATATATGCTTTAAATTAAATATTTAAAAAGTTAAATAATTCATCTTAATTAATTAGTTATTTGGGCAAAGTACAAAAATAGCCTGACCTGCTTCAAACAATGAACAATCTTATTCGTTTGGTTTCGTCTTCCTAAAATGAACCAAAATACCTTTAAACCTTGGCTCAAGTTACGTGGAGTACCCTCTTTTTTACATATATTTATTATGGGAAATGTCACGAGACCACATCATTTTCAAAATGGCCGCCTCCTTGTTAGCATGCAGCAGGGAGGAGTGGCGTTCGCTTATCGGATTTTTGGGTGGAGAGGGCGAAAAACCTGCGGACATTCATCGCAGGAAGCTGAAGCAGTACGGAGGCGAGTGTGTGTCGCTTCGACAGATGTCCGAGTGGCACTAAAAGTTTCGAAGTGAAGCGTCCAGTTTGACAGACGCACCTCGCTCCGGCCGGGCTCACACCTAAACGACACAGGACGCAATCTCTGCTGTGGAACGGATCATACACGGGAACCGACGTGTCACCATCAATGAAGTGGCTCAAGAATTGAGTACTAGTCACGGCTCGGCGCACCATGTCATTCAGAATAGTCTGCAGTACCACAAGTTATACGCCCGGCGGGTACCAAACAACTTACGCAGGACTTTAAGGAGCGGAGTGTGGATGCTTGTGAGACGCTACTGCTCTATGAAGCCGATGAAGATGATTCTTTTGACGAATTGCCACCGGTGATGAATGCTGGGTACACAACGCCAAGCCAGAGACAATGCGAGCAAGCAAGGAGTGGTGATACACAACATCACCAAGGCCGAAGAAGTTCAAGACTGCGCTAACGGTGGGCAAGCAGAAGCTCACAGTCTCTTGGGAATACTGTTCCTCAACGGCCATAAACGCAGTAAACCCTTGAAGAAGAGGACGAGCAGGTCTCGAAACATAGGGTTTCGTCTTTAAAGGAGGATTTGGTTAGTGTATATTTTATTTAATATTATTGTTGCTCTCCAACCAGAGAGACTCTCTCTCTAATGTTCACATTCAAACTATATTAAATTGCACACACTTCTGAAGAGGGACCACCGCATTTCTGAAAACTTTCATGGTAATTTTTGCGATTTTTATAGTAGATTATATTTTAAAAAAAGCATGAATAACTTAAAGCAAACCAGGTTTGTTACATCAAACTGAGGCAAGTAATTTACAAGCAGAAGATTTATGGAATAGATGAAGTCCCCCTACAACACTGGTGATAAAAAGCAAAAAAAACGCCGAAGGTAAGAGCTAGTGCCACCTAATAGGCTACGCTTCTGAGTAACGAGACTTGGTCACCTTGTGTCTTAAATTCATGGTTGCCAGTTGTATGAAGCTTTATCTGAAATCACCTGCAGGAAACGCTTTTCCGCCCTTTACACATGTTTTAACAGTTCGCGACAGAGCAAACCAATATCACATAACCTTCCTAACACCGAATCTAATGCTGAGGAAGTCGCAGTTTTGAATCATGACGATCGACAGTTGCGTCTGCTCTGCACAAGCACGAAAAATGGCGGCGCCCGCAACAATGCCGGCGAACGGAGTGCCGATACTCTAAGCGCAGCTCATTTAGTGGCTCTAGTGAGAACAAATTACGGAAAACTAAAGGTATATTATCAAGTTCCTTCACTGTTCAATATTTTTACCGAATATGCCGACTTTTGGGGTGTCATTTCGTCAATATAAGAACAATAACAAAATAAAAAATGAAAGCCGTTTCACAACTCCCTTTAAAGTCGAATTAGTGCGCAGCTCTTGAGGAGGAGGTTGGAAGGGTACTGAGGGGAGGGTATACCTTCTCCCTCCTCCTTACCTTGTCATCCTGCCTGCTACTCCGCCACAGGGGGCCATGCGGCCTCATGGGGCGGGGGGAGGGGCGGGACGTGACCTCAAGAGGGGTCACGTGACCCCCGTGAGATCACGGGGGTGACGTGACTCCTGCACGGTTACGCCGACGGCGACGGCGATGGCGACGGGCAACGCCGACGCCTCTCAAGCCTGGAAACGGGCGCCTAAGAGCTGCGCTCTAAAAACACACTCATTCACAACGAAATAGGCTTTGGGAAGCAAATATTTTAAACTTTCGTGATGTCAAGGATTTTTACATTGAACATATGCCAAATGTCGTGACTACACCAAGATATATATATATATATATATATATATATATATATATATATATATATATATATATATATACTATATACCGGGTGTTTCTTTTAAGCTTAACAGACGTGTTTAAAAAAAAGCCGTGAAAGTTACACTTATGCCGCTTGTGGAGGTGAGTTATACGGCCAGAGGGACATATTATAGGGGGCTAATTGTAACGATCAGCCGGGTAATTAATTAAAATTCGTTAATTATCTTTTAGTTAATGAAAATAGACATATGGTTCCAATTAGAAACTTGCTCAGCGTCATCGAAAACCCTAAATCAGTCATTTTCAGAAAGACTTTGAGCGCGTGAGAAGCGTAGTAGTGCACTGAAGTTACCGCTCGTGAAGCAGGTACAAAGCTAGAGGTTGCGATAAGGCGCCCGCGCGATTTTTATGTCTCTTATCTAGCCCCAGCCTTGTACCTGGTCCACGAGTGGTAAATTTAGTGCACTACTACGCTTCTCACGCGCTCAAAGTCTTTCTGAAAATGACTGATTTAGGGGTTTTCGATGACGCTGAGCAAGTTTCTAATTGGGACCATATGTCTATTTTAATTAATTAAAAAGTTAATTAACGAATTATAGTTAATTAGCCGACTGATCGTTACAATTAGCCCCTATAATATGTCCCCTGGCCGTATAACTCACCTCCAAAAGCGGCATAAGTGTAACTTTCACGGATTTTTTAAACAAATCTGTAAAGCTTAAAAAAAACACCCTGTATATATATATATATATATATATATATATATATATATATATATATATATATATATACTATTATATAATTTGAATTTTTTTCTTTGTGTCAGCGTGTTTAAACAAATATTTTGTGCCTCGATATTGAGACCAGTTGTTTCGGTGCCCGTATGACGAATCAAGCTTTTGGTTGGTATTTAAGAAATTATTTCTTGAAGCTGCAATATTCCCAGTGATTGCGGAATTATTGTTTTGTGTCCTATGGTTTTTAAAAATAGAAGTATGTGTGACAATAGTGTTTTATATGTACTATATATATATATATATATATATATATATATACAGTAGAATCTCGTTAAACGGAAATCGCTTAAACGGAATCGTTGCTTAAACGAAACAACTATCTCGGAGTTGTTTGGTTTTGTATTCAGGCAATGTAAAAGTAATCCCGTTAATCGGAACTCAAATTCTCGCGCCTCCGGGTAAACGTAACCAAAAACGAAACTTTGTCGCCGACATATTTTAAGCTATCGCAGAAAAGAAAAATAACTCTTGAGTAATAAAACAGTATTAAAAATGTTCATAATATTTATTAGCTTTATTGCCCAAAATTAGCATGTACGCATGGTTTTTGGGAGTTTTCTTTTCTCGTTTTTTACGCATAGGTGGCTATGTTGGGTAGGCTTGGCTCAACAAGGCTTCTGCTCGCATCTTAGGCCTAGTGTCCTACTTTCTGCGATGGCGGCCACGAAGCGACAACACCGTGCGCTCACGTTAGAAAAAAAGATCAAAGTCATTAAGGATTTCGATAGCGGTTGCTTCACGAAAACGGCGCTTGCAACCAAGTATGCCATTCCCAAAAGTAGCCTGACAAGGATACTTCACGACAAGGAAAAGCTGCGGAGTGCGTTCAGCAGTAAGCAATTTGGACCAAAGAGGATGAGGCTGCGACTCCCCGAACACGAAGAGCAGGGAAAGAGGGTAATGGAGAACATGAATATTGCTTCAACGTTTTTACACGGTTTGTGTGAATATACAAAAGCAGCAATTTGGTGTTTTTGTCATTATTTTGCCTTCTACATTCACTTGCTGGTGTTTACAAATTGTGCACTTGTGGAAACAGCATTTAAGCTGGCATTCAACATTTTTAGTGTACCTACACTACATACTCTCAGTAAATGAAACTCCTGATAAATGGAACAGATTTTCCTGGTCCCTTCAGGTTCCGTTTATCGAGATTGTACTGTATATATATATTTCAGATTAGTATGTGTAGTCTTACGTCTGATGTGCCACTTATTTTTTGGTGCTTATTTTTAAATAGAATTGCGTATTTGCTGTATACTACGGGGGTAGTAGGGCTCAGTAAGGCACAAATGCCTTTTGTCTCTACGCCCCTACCTGGCTTAATCTGCGGGAATTCAATTTTGCAATAAAACAAAAGTGTTAAATATATATATATATATATTTTTTTTTTTGCCGTGTACTTTATTTAGTTGCGAGCCTATTAAAGGATGACTCGTCGTAATACAACTTCAGCTGTGCTTGGAGCTTTGGGCTGTCCGCCCTTTTTTCTCCCGGTGCAGGTTGCAATTTCACGTGCTCTAGTTTCCTGCTCCGTCGAGTGATTTGAAAGAGGAATCAAAATGGGAACAATTTTGATCTAGAGATTTTCCGGATCCAAATTCTGATAAGGAAACCGTGAGATCGTTCGCGGGAGGCCTTGCACGAGCGCGAGTTTGTTATTGTATAAATTGCCTTCCCTTTCAAGAGCGCTCGTGCAAACAGATCCTTTCCGACTTCCGTAGCGTATTTCGGTATTCGCAACTCCAACGACATGCATATAATTTTTTTCCTCTGTTTCACATTTCCTCTGCAGGGCCCTCCAGTTTTCGCTGCACACGGCTTCTAGCTCCTCTTCTTCATGCCCTTCAGCGTTACCGAAACAACAAGCTAACATAGCCACAAAAACCCTTATGAACCTTACGAGTTGATAAGGTTAGCGAGGTTTTGCGGCTATTTAACTTGTCAATTTTATATAAACTTAATTTGAGAGTGCGCCTTGTCTTGTTTCCCTTCGTCTGTGTCCCTGTATTTTTTCGGCGCTGTTTTTCATTCGCAATAAATCAACAGACCCAAATCTCCGCTTTCAGCGTTCTCTTGGGTTTCGAACACGTTTGATAGCGTCACACCTCACGTTTGGGATGGGGTTATTGACCCTGGGATTCAGCGGTCAGGCGTGCTACTGTGCTGGGACGGAGTTCTGCACTTTATTGTACGCATACTTGCAGTCAAATATGTACATAACAGGTTACACATAACTCGTCACTTGTATCTCGTTACTTTGTGTAACGATCAAAGTGGTCACTGAGTTACTTTTAAAAAAGCAACCTACTTTCTTTTTGTTTTCATCAACTAACCATTAAAGGTATTTACATATTTTCGAAGTAGAACGTGTGCAACACGTTGCCCAATTTGGGTTTCGCCTCAGTTCGTGCCTCTAACGTGAAGCACGAGAACGACAGTAAACATGTGCACGAAGTACGACAGCATAGCCACTGTTTATCGGCACCATCAGTATGCTCATGGATCGGTTGGAGAAGCGTGACAGTATTAACGACAAAAGCTTTGAATAGTTACTATTACGTAAACAAAAATACAACTACATAGGGACAAGAATGTAACCCGTTACTTTTGAGCTGAAGTAAGACGTTCATTTTAAACTTCCGTAGCTAGTTACGTACAGGACGTTTCCGAAACAAGAAAACCGTGTTGTTCGTCATCATTGTTTTGTTGTTATTATCTTTGCCCTGGGTAAATAAACTACATCGCAGGATAGCATCAAACTCTGTGATAATGTGACGCTAGCGGTTGAGATATACCGCGAAATTTTGGGAACAAACCGTTACCCGAACTATGAGAAATTTGGAAAAGGCGAAACTTTCTTTATGAGCCGACGTCCACCTAAACCTAACATCGTCAAAACAAGAAACTACATGTTGGGTGCCTGTAGCATCTATTTCAGCAAGAAAGAAAGCAATGTTCCCTTTCTTGTTGACAGGGTTTTTCACTGAACTAAATGCAACATGCGTCTACGATGTCAGCTAATATGTTGATGATGTCAGGCTTAAGTGAACATCGGCTCGTAGAGAACTGTCGTCTTTCCCAATTATCTTCTGACCCAGGTAATGTCATGGTATCAAACTTTGGTGTTCTATCGCCTCCGCTTGTGGCGCCCAACTTGCGGAGTTCGAGCTTTCTGGGAGACCTACTTACCCGGGCAGAAAACACGGTTTTTTCTTTCTTGGAGGGGGGGGGGAGGGGGGCGACCCGTACTTTGTTACTTTTCGAGTTAGTAACGACTAGCGGCATTCTGTTACTTGCTCTGTGTCAGTTGTACACGTCTGCTTGCAGCACAGAGAATGCTAGCCTCGCCAGGTCAAGGCCACCGAAGATGCTGATGCAGTTTGCTCTAGCAAATGACAACTGAAAGGGAAAATGAAGCTGTTCTGTATTTGAGGAAAAACATGACGAAGATCAGCTCAAAACACAGGGACACAAAGGAGTGAAAGGCAAAGGACATGGCGCTGTGTAGTTATTTTTTTTACGTGTATTTCTTATATTTTGTGTCCTTGTGTTTTGCGCTGTTTTTCATAATGAACGTTTACCAACTGGCCCAACTTTCCATTCTTGTGATGAAGAACACTTAAATCCACTTCATTTGACCAACTAGCTTTCCGAATATCGAGATTTGTTTTTATTTGGTGCACGGAGGTTGCCGAAAACCACTTTCGAAGTACCCCTGAAGACACACCTTCCCGGAGCGTGACGTCATATCCAGGGCTTTGGAATATCCGCTCTCGCGCGTCCTCAGCGCCTATCAAAACTATGCACGCGCACTCTTGCGATTCAAAAACGTGGAGTGAAAGCAT
>JAZHYW010056696.1:0-111761 GCA_037355805.1 Ixodes ricinus
CAAGTAAACAAAAAGGGAGAAAAACAACAACATAAAAGCAGGAGGAAGAAAGAACCCGACGGCGTAGCGTCTCCTCAAAAATAAAAAATAAAGCAGACTTTGAAAAATGGAAGGAGTTGCTGACGGTCCAACGGCCGGTGCCTGCTTTTATTGTAGAAGACGACGAACACGTTGGTCGTCCCGGACCGAAATCACTTTTATTTGCACTAGACGCTCTCCTCGTTCTTTTCTTTCTTTTGGACGCGAAAGAAGTTTGCTTCTCTTGTAACTCCGCTTTTATTAATTTCAGTAATAGCGTCAGATTTGCATGTGCACAATCGACTTCTTCGAGAGCATACTGACATCGCAATAACGTACGTGGTTCGAAATTGCCTTTTGCGTCTTCATCCTATTCGACAAAACTGTTATAATTGAATTAAGACATTCATGAGAAATGGAAACTGCAACAACGAAACGAATTCATTGATAAGAGCAGTAAAGTTGAAAACGTAGCTACGTTCTAAAATGTTTGTACATTGCACTTTAAAAAAAAACAGTGCGAAGGTACGTACATTCGTGTTTTGTCTCGCTTACATAGGTTGTGACAGAGTGTTTTCTTCAGAGACCCCGAAATTGCAACCTGAAAGCTCTAACATCTTCCTCACGCGAAGAAAATGTCCTTCACTTATGAGGTGGCACCTATTTTTCAACATTAAAAAAAGCGAATACCCGCGACAATTTTTTTTCATTGGTCTCCTCGCACGGAAATAGGCAAAACCAATGCGTTGCGGAGAATTCGTCTGCTAGCGGAGGCGCCGAGCTCGCCAAGGGTGCTGGGATCACTTTTCGCCCGCGCTCCGCGGCCTCCTCCTTTCGCCAAGCTACGGGGTGTTTGCCGCTTGGGGCGGGTCAGGGATCTACCAACCAGAGCCTCTGCTACTAACAAAACGTCGTGCGCAGGCCTTGTCTTCTAGGGTGGTATTCCGCTCACTCACCGAGGCACCGCCATGTTTCCCCGCATCCCTACCGAACCAGTCACGTGATTAAAAAATCCCTCTCCTAGGTACTGCGGCTAACTTCTTAGCCGCGGTTAAGCGCTTCGAGCAACGGGCCCCGGTGGGATGTCGCTAACGCCTCGTCTGTAATGCCCGTCTATACCCGTTTTCACCTCAAGAAAACAGTGTTTCGCGTCATTGTTCATACGCCGCGCGAAATAGTTCTCGCCAGATTTGGTTGTCGGAGGCACAGGCGATGTTTTTGCGTTTGAAACGTGTACTCCTTGATAAGATAACGTGTATCCACTCCAAAATGCTACTAAATATGTCTTAAATCACCCAAAGGTGAAAATTAGTAATCATAGGCGAGAAGCTTCGGACTTTGTTTCCCATGGTTCTTGAGGTGAAAACAGGCGGCAGACGGTGGTCTGCCTCTGCATCCGGCCACGACGAAAGAAGAGCTGTAAGGGGGAACTCCCTTGTCCCCGAGACTTCCTCTTTGTGTGTGTCCTAGACGTCACTACTGTCCCTCTACAAGATTATAGAAGATTAACCCGTCACCAAAATCTCTCTACAAAGGCAGCTTGGGGGTTACTTCCGGTGGCTTGATCACCGGCGTGCTTCGGCTGTTTTCAGCGGATGCCACTGGGGCCTATCCCAGGCTATGCGAATGTCCCGTGACCTTGGAGAGGGGGCACAACGACGCGCGGAAAGCGCATCACGGGCTACGTCCAGCGAGCAGGATTTAGCTGATAGCTCGCAGTGTCCGGTGCGTCCGGACCTAAGGTCCCGAGACAAAGCACGTCACGATTGCAGCGGATGTGACGTGCTCTACGCCGGCTGCTCTCCGAGCGCTTGCCAGAGTGGGCCGTCGGGAACAAACAAATACAGCCATCAGGCTCAAAATACAAACGCTGCAATTGTCATTCACGGATATTCTGGATCACGATTCAGCCTGGCTTGCGAACATACGACGTAGGCATAGACCTTTTTCTGTGTACTCTCGTCCCCAGCCACCTAATAGGCGTATCCGGTATGGGCGACGAAAAAAATACTAAAACGTTTCAACCTGTGGGTGAGTGAAAAAATAAGGGGAGGCAAAACGAGAATGTGTGACGGTTAAGGCTTACATCCTAAGTGTATTTTACTGGCGTGGCGATGGCAAAACAATGTTTTCGCCCATACTGGCAGCGACGACAATTCAAGATGGCGGCACCCTTGAAGAAAGCGGTCTATATTTCAAATTTTGTATGAGGTATAGAGGATATCGCAGCTCCCGGAGCCCCTATGCAATTCCAATGGCAACTTTTTAGTAATTTGTTCTCGAGAACCACCGAACGGGTTGACTTTGGGAATGCGTTTTATTAGAAAGATAATAAAAACTGAGTAATATTGCGGCGCTACATTTACCGATATGTAAGCTTAAAATTTTTTACGAAACTTAAAGATGCTTGAAAAGCCTTTTTTTTCTCATTCCGTTCTTCATAAACATTTAAAAAATAAAGCGGAGGCCAAAATACAAATTTAGGCTCGACAATATTCAAGACCAGGACTTTTTGAATATCCATCTCTTACAAGATCTTTTTTTCCAGAGATTCTCATTGTAATAAATTTTAACTGAGTTTGTAGCCCATTAAAAGCGTCAAAAAATCCAGCTATCAACTGGCGCCATCTATGAGTCTGTCCGCAAAACTTGCTCTTGAAATTGCGCAATGTGTTATTGCGCCCCGGACTACTTGCATCTTCAAGGTCGTCCGGGCTGACAGTCGGGATTTTGAGAGTGAGGTGTCTCTCAAAACAGATCAGTTTTTTTTTCGTGTCTTTTCTTTTTTGTTTGTTTTGTTTTCTTTGGGGGCGAAGATATTTTGACGGGTTATTGCGTTAGTGAGTAATGAGTTGTACATCGCCCGAGCGCGTCGCTTGGGAGGATGTCTCCGTTCTTTGTTGGTGTTTTGGGGGGCGCACAAGTGCAAGCTAAAAGTTTCTTTTCCTTTTTTTTTTTTTTGGCGGCGGAGATGTTTAGCGGGTAAGGAGTTTTCGTAGATCGTTTCCGCTGTCCCGCAACGCTGTCCGCAACCCGCTACGAGATCCGGGTTTCTACAGCCAAGGCTATCGGCGCGCAGGCGCGGTAGCGGCTTCTTCGTTGCGGAGGGCTTAGCGGAGCTTAGCGGAGGGGACAACGCGGTCTACGAAAACTCCTATTGAGACGAAAGTACCGCTACTTTTAAGGTAGATATAGGGAGTTTTCGTAGATCGTTTCCGCTGTCCCGCAACGCTGTCCGCAACCCGCTACGAGATCCGGGTTTCTACAGCCAAGGCTATCGGCGCGCAGGCGCGGTAGCGGCTTCTTCGTTGCGGAGGGCTTAGCGGAGCTTAGCGGAGGGGAGAACGCGGTCTACGAAAACTCCCTATTGAAACGAAAATACCGCTATTTTAAGTGGAGTATTAGGAGTTCTCGTAGATCGTTTCCGCTGTCCCGCAACGCTCTCCGCAACCCGCTACGAGATCCGGGTTTCTACAGCCAAGGCTATCGGCGCGCAGGCGCGGTAGCGGCTTCTTCGTTGCGGAGGGCTTAGCGGAGCTTAGCGGAGGGGACAACGCGGTCTGCAACTCCCATTGGAACGACAATACCGCTATTTTAAGGTAGTTATTAGGGAGTTCTCGTAGATCGTTTCCGCTGTCCCGCAACGCTGTCCGCAACCCGCTACGAGATCCGGGTTTCTACAGCCAAGGCTATCGGCGCGCAGGCGCGGTAGCGGCTTCTTCGTTGCGGAGGGCTTAGCGGAGCTTAGCGGAGGAGAACGCGGTCTACGAAAACTCCCTATTGAGACACGTACAAATACCGCTAGTTTAAGGTAGTTATTAGGGAGTTCTCGTAGATCGTTTCCGCTGTCCCGCAACGCTCTCCGCAACCCGCTACGAGATCCGGGTTTCTACAGCCAAGGCCATTGGCGCGCAGGCGCGGTAGCGGCTTCTTCGTTGCGGAGGGCTTAGCGGAGCTTAGCGGAGGGGACAACGCGGTCTACGAAAACTCCCTAGCTGAAAGTACGCTATTGTAAGGTAGTTATTAGGGAGTTCTCGTAGATCGTTTCCGCTGTCCCGCAACGCTCTCCGCAACCCGCTACGAGATCCGGGTTTCTACAGCCAAGGCCATTGGCGCGCAGGCGCGGTAGCGGCTTCTTCGTTGCGGAGGGCTTAGCGGAGCTTAGCGGAGGGGAGAACGCGGTCTACGAAAACTCCTATTGAAACGAAAATACCGCTATTTTAAGGTAGTTATAGGAGTTCTCGTAGATCGTTTCCGCTGTCCCGCAACGCTCTCCGCAACCCGCTACGAGATCCGGGTTTCTACAGCCAAGGCCATTGGCGCGCAGGCGCGGTAGCGGCTTCTTCGTTGCGGAGGGCTTAGCGGAGCTTAGCGGAGGGGACAACGCGGTCTACGAAAAACTCCCTATTTTAGTGCATTAGGGAGTTCTCGTAGATCGTTTCCGCTGTCCCGCAACGCTCTCCGCAACCCGCTACGAGATCCGGGTTTCTACAGCCAAGGCCATTGGCGCGCAGGCGCGGTAGCGGCTTCTTCGTTGCGGAGGGCTTAGCGGAGCTTAGGGAGGACAACGCGGTCTACGAAAATCATTGACTCCGCTAAATTAAGGGAGTTTTCGTAGATCGTTTCCGCTGTCCCGCAACGCTGTCCGCAACCCGCTACGAGATCCGGGTTTCCACAGCCAAGGCTATCGGCGCGCAGGCGCGGTAGCGCTTCTTCGTTGCGGAGGGCTTAGCGGAGCTTAGCGGAGGGGACAACGCGGTCTACGAAAACTCCCTATTGAGACGAAAATACCGCTATTTACGGTAAGTATCAGGAGTCTCGTAGATCGTTTCCGCTGTCCCGCAACGCTGTCCGCAACCCGCTACGAGTATCCGGGTTTCTACCAGCCAAGGCTATCGGGCGCGCAGGCGCGGTAGCGGCTTCTTCGTTGCGGAGGGCTTAGCGAGCTAGCGGAGGGAGAACGCGGTCTACGAAAACTCCTAGTGAATAACCGCTATTAGGGAGTTTTACGTAGATCGTTTCCGCTGTCCCGCAACGCTGTCCGCAACCCGCTACGAGATCCGGGTTTCTACAGCCAAGGCTATCGGCGCGCAGGCGCGGTAGCGGCTTCTTCGTTGCGGAGGGCTTAGCGGAGCTTAGCGGAGGGGACAACGCGGTCTACGAAAACTCCCTATTGAAACGAAAATACCGCTATTTTAAGGTAGTTATTAGGGGTTCTCGTAGATCGTTTCCGCTGTCCCGCAACGCTGTCCGCAACCCGCTACGAGATCCGGGTTTCTACAGCCAAGGCTATCGGCGCGCAGGCGCGGTAGCGGCTTCTTCGTTGCGGAGGGCTTAGCGGAGCTTAGCGGAGGGGACAACGCGGTCTACGAAAACTCCCTATTGAAACGAAAATACCGCTATTTTAAGGTAGTTATTAGGGAGTTCTCGTAGATCGTTTCCGCTGTCCCGCAACGCTCTCCGCAACCCGCTACGAGATCCGGGTTTCTACAGCCAAGGCTATCGGCGCGCAGGCGCGGTAGCGGCTTCTTCGTTGCGGAGGGCTTAGCGGAGCTTAGCGGAGGGACAACGCGGTCTACGAAAACTCCTATTGAAACGAAAATACCGCTATTTTAAGGTAGTTATTAGGGAGTTTTCGTAGATCGTTTCCGCTGTCCCGCAACGCTGTCCGCAACCCGCTACGAGATCCGGGTTTCTACAGCCAAGGCTATCGGGGCGCAGGCGCGGTAGCGGCTTCTTCGTTGCGGAGGGCTTAGCGGAGCTTAGCGGAGGGAGAACGCGGTCTACGAAAACTCCCTATTGAAACGAAAGTACCGCTATTTTAAGGTAGTTATCGGGGATTCTCGCAGATCGCTTCGCTGTCCCGCAACGCTCTCCGCAACCCGCTACGAGATCCGGGTTTCTACAGCCAAGGCTATCGGGGCGCAGGGCGCGGTAGCAGCTTCTTCGTTGCGGAGGGCTTGGCGGAGCTTAGCGGAGGACAACGCGGTCTACGAAACTCTATTGAAACGAAAATACCGCTATTTTAAGGTAGTTATTAGGGAGTTCTCGTAGATCGTTTCCGCTGTCCCGCAACGCTGTCCGCAACCCGCTACGAGATCCGGGTTTCTACAGCCAAGGCTATCGGGGCGCAGGCGCGGTAGCGGCTTCTTCGTTGCGGAGGGCTTAGCGGAGCTTAGCGGAGGGGACAACGCGGTCTACGAAAACTCCCTATTGAAACGAAAATACCGCTATTTTGAGGTAGTTATTAGGGAGTTCTCGTAGATCGTTTCCGCTGTCCCGCAACGCTGTCCGCAACCCGCTACGAGATCCGGGTTTCTACAGCCAAGGCTATCGGGGCGCAGGCGCGGTAGCGGCTTCTTCGTTGCGGAGGGCTTAGCGGAGCTTAGCGTGGAGGGGACAACGCGGTCTACGAAAACTCCCTATTGAGACGAAAATACCGCTATTTTAGTAGTTATTAGAGTTCTCGTGGATCGTTTCCGCTGTCCCGCAACGCTCTCCCGCAACCCGCTACGAGATCCGGGTTTCTACGGCCAAGGCCATTGGCGCGCAGGCGCGGTAGCGGCTTCTTCGTTGCGGGAGGGCTTAGCGGAGCTTAGCGGAGGGGACAACGCGGTCTACGAAAACTCCCTATTTACCTGAGCTCATAGCGCGCTACGTATTAAGCACATCTCTTAATTTTCTGACTTCCGGAAAGTAGTACTTAATTTTGTTCTGGTACATTCTGGTTTTACTTATCGAGGATGCACTCCGCAGTTTTATTTTTTTTTATTAGGCCTAGACATGTTTTTATTTCTGACATCCAAGAACAGTGCGGATAATTAAACTAGCTTTCAGAAACGGTATCGTTCGGTGTTATAACGCTTGTTTCGTAGCGTCAAGGGGTCACATTCACAAACCCGGCAGTGTAAACATCCACACCGCATTGGCGTTTCTCGTTTTTTCCTGCTAAAAAAAAATGTTTTTTATTTTTTTGGTGCGGTATGTCATATAACATAAGCTATCGGGGGACAGATCGTCTGTCTATGTGAACATTTGAAATATTTCTGTTAGATGGTCGTAACTACCACAGAAGACAGTCGATTCCTGCCTGAAATAGCATATTTTCACACTCAATTAAAATCACCAATAACATGATCTGAGGAGAGTTATGTACCTCTCGTGGTGTCGTAAGCAATAAACACATCTCTTACTTTTTCTAGTTTCTGGAGAGTAATGCTTATTATTGTTTTTGTAGCTCAAAGCGCGTGCTCATTCCTGCCACGTGTATTTTTCATTCGGAGGCTCCGCTATACCATTTTTATTTTTTATCTGAGCCAAACACGTGCATATACCGCCGGACCTTAAGTATAGTACATCAAATTAAACTAGATTCCTGAAAAAGTATCGTTCGGCGTTGTAATTGTTTTCTTTTTTCGTGGCGTACGTGTTCAGATTCCCAATATCCTGAATTTGTTTCCTAACCGCATTGTTCTTTCTCTCGTTTTCGCGGTAAAACACGTCAGCCTTGCCATGCTGGGATCAAATACACCAGCGTATACGCAGTCATTCACGAAGGATTTATCAACGCAAACATTTTCCCTCGCTATTCATGCTATTCATGCCGCAGTTCGTCAGAATCTCAATGACTTGACTGGATAGTGAAAACGGCAAAAAGAAAAAAATGATGTCGGTGAGTAAACGGAACTTCCACGGCGGGGCTCGCCAGCGTGAAGAGCAAAGCGCAAATTCCGGAAAGTTACTAAACTTTCATGTAAATACTGGCCATCAAAGACAGCAAAATGCCGATGCCGGCCAGTTACTGGACTTTCATGTAAATACTGGTCAGCAAAGACAGCAAAAGCACGATTCCGGCAGTCACTGTAACCTCTGCTGAACTGGCCAATGAGTAAGACAAAACGCCGACGCCGGCAGGGGCCGGTAGCTCACCGGCGCCCATGGCCGGGCGTCGCCATCCTGTTACAGCACCGGCCGGCGTAACAGGATGGCGACGCCCGCCAGTCCTGTAACAGCACCGGCGGGCATCGCCCGCCGGTCCTGTTACAGGACCTGTTACTGTGCTACCTGGGTACATGCAGTTTACTCAAGAAAAACTGCTTGCTTTTTGTTTTTCAGTCTGTCTCCATATTTTGTCATTTTAAAACATGCCCTTCTTTTAGACTTAATCACTATTCTGCTGCAAGATGATTGAATTTGTTCATGTATACTCGTCAGCGCACTAGCTTTTTCTCTTGTTTTGTTTGCGGTTCATTGGATATCTGTAAAATAAACCTAATAAGAGTCCGGATAAGTAATGTCCTGCAACTAATTTGTCTGTTGCCAATCAACATATACATTTATTGCTCTGCATTTTGGCAATACGCTTCTTCGCTAGGATACAAAACACGAAAGACTGATAAGGTCAGAGCACAAAACACAAAACTGACAACTTCGGAACAATTTTGACATAACGTAATAATGCGTCAGCATTAGAAGCCCTATTTCGAAGAAAAAACCGCGTGGTCGAAATCGTCGGCGTAGTGTTCTGCGCACTGGGGTAAGCGATATAATTAAAAAAAAAAACTTACAAAAAAGCTATATTTTGCACGACTTCTGTAGAATATATATTGAGAGGCACATCCACAGGCTTCCCATAGGCCTCACACACGTCCCGTGTAGCAATACAGAGCGCTCCCCTAGCGTGTGGCATCCCTACAGCAGCCCGCACAATGTCGTACTTGTCCTATAGGATCCTAGGTTCTATTCCCACAGGCTGCGGGGTACCTACAGCAACCCACAGAATTTCCTAAATGTCCCATAAAAGACAGGGTTCTATCCCCACAGACTCTGTGGGTTACCTAAAGAACCCCCACAGGCTGTGTGGGTTACCCAAAGGAGCCCCCACAGGCTGTGTGGGTTACCCAAAGGAGCCCTTACAGGCTGTGTGGGTAACCCAAAGGACCCCACACAGTAACCCACATGTCCCATAGGCCCACAGGCCTGACCCCACAGAGATTTTAGGACACCCATACAAACCCATGGGTGCCCCATAGAGACCTCTAGGAACCCACACAAATTTTCTGTGGGTGCTCTGTGGGCATTTTGACCAGGGGTGTGTCGAGTATTTTTGCACTTAATACAGTTACGCGACTTCCGCTTTGTGCTACGTAGATCATATGTGGTCATACGTGGTCATTCGTCGCTTTGTCGTCACGTTTCAAGCTCGAAAAGTAAAAATTACGGCAAGAGCTTGCTTCCGTACTTCGCAAACGTTTCCATGGCAAATGCGTGGAATCATCGCACGTGATGCTGCCAATTGAAAAGCGCGGTACCCAGGGGAGGTGTTTTTCTCGTTCCTGTTTATGTCCGGGATAGAACCTCAGGGCAAGAAAGCACAGATCTGGAAAATCATTTCTTCGCAAGAGCACTTGCGCAAGGATAGCTCTTCCGAAAACTAGTCTCCGTGCCCATGCCTTTCCCGGCACTTAAGCCGAATTTCGAGCTGAAGCGTGTGTCTGGCATATTGATTGCAGCAAGAAAACAAATACCTGCGGAACGACGAGCACGCTTATGCGCAAGAAAGAACGTAAAACAATAATAACCGTTAACTCGCAGGGTTTGGTGAGGATCGATGACCGTGAGCCGCAGTTCTAGATGGTAACCGACAACGCTACGAAATTCACAAACAGAACAGGAATCTCGACCTAACAAAGATTGAATGGCAGAGTGTTGCCAGACGTTCGTACATTTCCGGATAACGTCTATTACACCAGGAGAAATACAAGCGCATGTGTCATGTTCATATGGGCCAGGGATTCAATATAAATTATTTTTACACAAAGTAAAAATTCCGTGTCACCACCATTTTTAAACTCCACGTCGGATCACACGAAAGTTAAATCAATGTTCACAGTTTACAATAAAAAAAATTTCTTGTCTCCAAAGTAATGAACTATGTTCCTTATAGCTCTTACCATCGGCAACGCCTGTTTTCGCCTTCAACTCGGATTTTCTCGACGACACCGCTCTCGCAACGTGTCCGGCACCCGTTTCTGGCCAGTGTATGATCCCAGCCTGCAAACCTTGGGAGGACAGTCTGTGTTTTCAGCCTACAAAAGGCGGAAATAGACAGTCTCGGCTTGGGGCGTGGAACCGGCACAGTCATGGCGGTGCCCTTCACGCATTTTCATTTTCTACTTCTCATGCAGGTTGGTGCCAGCATCCCTAAATGTTCTAGATTTCGTTTTGCTCTTCTGCTGGTTCCACCCTATGTTGTATTTGCTAACGGGAGATCACGCGGCTTGACCTGCCAATTTCGGAGAGGTTTCGTGTTATTGCACAATTACGCTTTCTATTTCTTGCTGCTACTGCTGTGCTGTGACGTTGAATTAAATCCCGGCCCTCTTTCTGCCGTGCAAGAAAATCAGCTAGTTGAAGCAATGCACTAATTCCTAGTATGCACGAAGGACAAAAAACTGTAATAAACGAACTGAAAGCCATCAAAGATTTGTAAACCACATTCGAAGGTAAACTGGCGGGCTCATTTTCTCGTATAGCTGTAATTGAGACGGATGTGGCTACGATTAAACCCAGACTGGAGAACTTGAAGAACTTAAAGTGTCAAATCGGCAACTTGATACGGAGCTTAGAACAACAGCTTTGCGTCAAGAAGAACTTAAAAATCAATCACGGAGAAACAACCTGCTCAACTAAGGTTTGCCCGACGTGGCGGCTGAAACATGGGAAGCATCAGAGGCTAAAGCTTTATTTGTTTTCGCCGATAAGCTCGATATACACCTTGAAGCTACTAGTATTGAACGAGCACACAGGATTGGCCGCTTTGCTGCTGATAAAAACCGCCCTTTGATTTCGAAGTTCCTGTCATTTAAAGACAAGCAAAGGGTTCTTTCCAAGGCCTTCAAACTAAAACGAAGTGGTTTTTCTACTAGCAACGATTTTTCCCCTGCAGAACAGTTTGCAAGACGCAGACTTCTAGGATACGCCAGTGAGCAGAACGCGCAATTTAAACTGCGATACAAAAAATTAACTATAGGCAACAAAATGTACATGTACGATCCAGATAATGACACTGTGTTCGAATATACCCGGTAACCACCACAGCATACAAGCGGAAATGGAGAACTTAACTTTCAAAATTTAGTCTTCATCACTGTCAACTGCAGAAGTGTTAGAAACCAAAAAGACGAAATAGCCTTTCTTCTGAATTCAGCACAGGCTGATGTGGTTATTGGCACGGAGTCGTGGCTTGATGGTTATATAGACAGCTCTTAAATATGTCCAGCTAACTATGACGTCTCCCGCAGAGATAGAAGTCTAAGGGGCGGGAGTGTGTTCTTACTTGTGTCTAGAGACCTACCAAGCACAGCCCTTCAATTTCGCGACTGTATTTGCGAATCTGTTTGGCGTAATATTAAACTACGAGGCTCGAAATTTCTTACAGTCGGCTCATTTTATGGACCACCAGGTAACAATGCACTAGATCCCCTTTTGTGTTTATCAAATACTTTGTCAGCAATAAACCCTGATAACGTCATACTTCGTGGAGACTTTAATCTTCCCGATATCGATTGGATGGAAAATATACCTAATTTGTGTAATTCACAATCTCTTTACACCATGTTTGATGAACTGATAAACACTCATTAGTTACAAAAGTTCGTGTCCCTTCCAACAAGATATAGTGCACGTGCATCTATTCTAGATATTTGGAGTTGTAGTTACGCATGTAACGTTGTGTAAGCGCGATGTCGTCGTCAAGTCACGCCCCCAAAAAGCGTATATTTTCAATCGGGCTGATTATGATAGGTTGTCTTTTGACCTGTTGGCTTTCCTCCCCGCCTTTGGATGCTCATGTATGTCACTTGACATTGAAGATTTTGGGGTTGTTGTATAAAATTGTACTTATGGCTCTTCTCGATAAATATGTTTCCTCTAAAATGTTACCAAGATTGGCAGACACAATAAACCACGGATAAAAAAAGCTTGCGTTGGCATCTAAATAAGAAAACGACGTCTGTCTTTTAAGTATAAAAAACAAAAACCCGGCACCGAAAAGTGAACTCAGTTGCCTCGATTATGCCTTTAAAAAAGAGGTGAAAGAAGCTAAACTACATTTCTTCTCTATCCTGGGTCCCAGGTTGCTTAACAACCCGAAAGAATTATGGACAACTGTGAAAAGATTGGGTAATAACTAAAGCATAGGCATACCCCCAATACTTCAGAACAATGAATTGACTTCAGACGACTTAAAGAGAGCGGTTTGCTTCAATAAACTTTTTCAATCTGTTTCTTCTAGTCCAGCAGAGACAGATGAATTGGCCGCATCATTGTCAGAACTTAATGGGATGCCAGAATTTGTATTTGAGAATAATGGTGTACTTAAACGTCTTTGTAATTTAAAACCTCATTCAGCCACAGGACCCGATGGAATCCCTAATCCCGTGTTAAAATTGTGTGCTACCGCAATTACGTCCTTCCTAGTTATATTGTTTAACAAATCGCTTTTCTCGAGCATGCTGCCGTCGGATTGGAAGAGTGCTAATATTGCACCCACCCATATGGCAAGTCTTAAACGCGAGGTATCAAACTACAGGTCAATATCCCCAGTCAGCACACCAAGGTTGGACCTACATTGGGCCAACAGTGGCAAACACCGGCTCCAGAGGTTGGTCCAACATTGGCATTCTGGCCAAGCGCAACTTCTTCCATTGTTGGCCAGCCATTGGCACCAACGTTGGGCCATCGTTCAACCAATGTTCCAGCCATCATTGGCACCAACGTTGAACCATCGTTCAACCAATGTTCCAGCCATCATTGGCACCAACGATGGGCCATCGTTCAACCAATGATGGCATCTACGAACTCGAGTTTGCATCTATAGTGTGGAATTTTATGAACGATACAGCATCTTGCTCTATCGAGCGTGTACAGAAGCGTTTTATTCGCATCGTTTTCGATCGTTTTTTTGGGCGTAAGTTTTATTATATTCACGATCGGCTGCTCAAGAGACTTGGTTTGTGTACTTTGTTCGACCGATGATGTTGTCGGGATATCTTGTTTTTACACAAACTTGTCAATGGGCTTGTAGATTGTCCTGCCTTGTTAAGCGCTGTACGTTTTCACGCCCCACCACGATCGAACCGTAATCGCAACTTTTTCTATCCATCCACGTTTTTTCCCACGTCTCCCCTAATACGAATGCAGCATGATTTTAATAAGTTGGATTGTTCGCTCCTAGAAATATTCAGTGACAAGTAAACTTTTCGGCGTAATCTAGACAATATATTGTTTGCATAATTCCAGTGGTTGGCAATTTTAAGCGTCTTTTTTTTCTTTCTTTTGGGGTTGCTGTATTTGTATTTGCAGTGCCTCTTTTTTTTTACTTCATCTTGCTTGTCAGATGCCGCTATGTGTTCTATGTTTGTTTTGTGAGTTCCTTTTCGGGGTAGCTACGTTTTCTCAGTGCTTATACTTTTTATCTTGTCGGCATTTGCTGTGTACCACACAAAAGGCCCTGTGCTGTTTGTGGACACAGAAAATAAAGACTATTATTATTATTATTATTATCATTTGGCTTTGACAGGACCTGGAACTTTATCCCGACTTTAAGAATTAGTTATTAAAGATTATTATTATTATTATTATTATTATTATTCGCACCAACGTTGGGCCATCGTTCAACCAATGTTCCAGCGATCATTGGCACCATTGTAAGGCCATCCTTTAACCAACTTTCCAGCCATCATTGGCATTATTGCTGGGCCATCGTTAAACCAATATTTTAGCCATCATTGGCACCCACACTGTCATTGGCTATGCCACTTTTGACTTTCACACTAATTCAATGGCTATGCCATCATTGGCATACAAGTTCATTCGTTAAATAGGCCGTTATTGGCAGTCAAGCTAATTTATTGGTATGTCCCAATGTTAATGCCACATCTTTAATGTTTGCTATGCAATGATGGCAATGCGTTTAAATCCTGGTTATTCCAGCATTGGGATATAAGAACCCCTGGCCTGTTTTGTATTAGTAGCCCACTGCAAAAAACATTCTGGGCAAAAATGGCAAGGTCCTCCTATGCTTCGTCTATGCACTATTTTATCTGGCGTGCAAATGACTAATTCAAGATCAATTAGTACTTTTTCGGAACATTTATTGAAAGGGGCTAGGGAAGAGGCTCAGCGGGGAGCCTATGCCTGGTCCTAGGGGAGTCCTGGGGAGGGTCCTGGGCCGAGCCCTGGGGCAGAAAAGCCATTATGGCTACTGAACGCCTCTTCCTGCCGCCTCCCTTGTCGCAAGACCCTGGCAGCCACTTCACCACCATTTTTTAAGCTGCCGATTCTTCACTTTTAGCTTCGCATTGATGGCGTCTACGAAAAGATCCAAAGGTCAAAGATCAACGCCTTGAAACCCACATTGGCTTTTGTAAAGCACACTCCCAAGCAGCACGTCGTGAATGGGCGAAGGCTTAACATAAGTGCACTTGTTTCTGTAGCATCGCGATGTTCTGAAGAGCCTGGCTCACAATGGACTAAAAGTTCTTCCGCAGCCTCAACCAAGTCGTCATGAAGTCAAGGATGAGTGGCCACCATTAGCTCTTTTTGAACTATGTAACTGAATATATCACGCAGAAGCAAATGAACAGACGCGTTCAAGCCACGAAAGGCAGTGTGGCTCACTTGCTCTAGCAGAAGCCTAGCCGCGGCATCCCTCCGCTGACAAATGCTTGCTGAAATGAACCGCTCTCGAGCTAGCGTCTGGCACCCATGCGAATTATTCGTTAACCTAGGAAACCTTCATGTGCGCTTTGCTAGGGTGATGTCTCCCTTTGTAATACCCTCGCCGGCAAACCAGCAGCCATTTTGGTTCTCGGCGATGATCTGTTGGGCTTAATACTAGGGTGTGTACTTTCAAATGTTTATTTGTGAGAAAAATCGGAGGATGTTTTTTGGTGTTTATTTATTTTCGCAACACCGGTGTATTTCGGTGGAACGTCTCACGACGAGGCTAAAATCGGTGATTATCGGTGGAAAAAAATGCGATTGATCACAGACAGAGAGTTCTGTTTTTATTCACATATTTCATACACTTCTTCTCGAGGAAGCATCTGTTTCTCACACTTGGTTATTATAGTAGATGCAAGCATACTTCGAGAGGCTTGCATCCGTCATGGCAGCACGTTCCTTGCGGTTCACAACCCGCAATTTTGAAAACACACGCTCCACATTGGCGCTGGACACAGGAAATCCCAATATGTCCAGCGAGGCTTGGGACAGTAGTGGACAGTCAGGTGAAGGAAGTTTCCAAATAACACTGGATCAACGATGCTAGCCACAGCATACTGGCGGTAACAAAGAAACTCTGATTCTAGGTCACTAAACTTGCGCTCGTCTCGGAGGACCAGCCGATAGATACTTTCATAAGTCACAAATCCCTCTGGCAGCTCCACTTTTATGCATGGATTAACAATTTGCACGCGGAATCAGAACGACGATTCATTCACGAAATCTGTAGCGTAGTCATCCGGAGCTTTCTGCTTGCGTCCCATCCTGGTGGCCTTCTACTCAGCGTGACGACGATACTTTAAGTGTTCGACGAAGGGAAGCAAGTCTCACGTGGAGAAAACCTGCAGACGCGAGATGGACGCGCCTTCTCAAACACGTCTGCAATTTGTTTTACAGAACGGTCCTTTTATATACAGCGAAAAACCCTCACGCCAAAAAAACATTTTTCCGTTTCGCAAAAGCCCATGGAAACTAAACAGATAACAATGAACGCATCTCCAGTTCTCAAAGGTCAGTACCCCTGTACGACACGGATGTTGGCAGTGTATATGAGGAACCAAAGCAACCTCTGAATACATGGTTTGCACCGAAATCACTTGGCCAGACACAATGGGGAAAGGGAACGTGAGAGCGTACCCTCCACTGCGTTAATTTTTCCACAAAACGGGGCCATGGGAGACACAATGGGGGAAAGGCGTGTGAGAGCTTAGCTCCCACTGCGTTAACTAGACGCTTTTGACCCCAGAAAGGAGGGCGGACGGATTCACGAGATAACACGTTTGACGAACCTCTACGGAAAAGGGTTTCGCTAGGTCGGACACATGAAACGACCGGTGTTTTTCGGTTTTAACCATGGCAAAAATATCACTCCAACGGTGTTTTTCGGTTTTAACCGATTTTGTATTTTCGTCACCGACGGATGTTTATCGGTGCTTTTCGGTTAAAACCGGAAAATACACACCCTACTTATAACCCTCCCGGAAACAAGCACCTTATCTCACAAGTTCGGAGCAGCGTTGTGGAACCCACGGAGGGAGGATTAGCATTTGTCCCCTCGGATGGGAGGACCGATGGACACAAAGGCCACTTTCCGGTGCACGGGAAAACAATGAGGAACAAGATGGCGGTGGAAGAGGGTGTGGCAATGGGAAACAGGCAGTTAGCATTACTCTATGCCAAGCGCACATGAAGGCACTCTACGTTAACGCGGAATTGGTATCGTCTGGAATGTTGGATATCTCAAACTTATTTTAAACGTCCCGAACTGAAATATAACCTATTTAATACACGAAGGAAACGCGTAAAGAAAAAGTACTCGCACATCAGTTTGTAAACAGGCAGCAAACCAGACACAACATATTCTCTTCAGACCTCCTAGTTTATTTACACACAGCATGCTCTGTGGAGAAGTACAAACGTGCAAGCGATCTGCGAAATGTAAAGAGCTACTGCTAAGCTTTTATACAGCTCAAAAGAGTGCAAAGCAAACAAAACCGGGGTAATTCTAGGCCATATTCTCTGTTCTCCCGTCAGCTGGAAAAAATGTTCCCCAAATCCTCCTGACAGACGCCTCTCATTGGCGATGGCAATCAGTTTATCGAATGACGTTTCATTGACAGATTGTTTTAGTGACACGCTGTTTCATCAGCAGATTGTTTTACAAATTAATATGATTAGCTTTTTTTGACACGTGGGTTAACATTCTTGTAGTGAGCCGTCGCAGAACGTCGCCGCGAAGCTGCGTGGACGGGTCTGCCGGCCGGTGACACTTCCGCGAAAAAGGAAGTGGATATTCTGCCGCCGGCACATTAGCCCGGGGAAACGAATGCCGGCAATTGCCCCCTATTGGGTCTCGTATAAAACGAATTGTGAAAACAACTATTTGAAGCTTTAGAGTAACTCCCTGGTAAGGTGTTCGTCTCTTATGCGGCGGGACTCTGGTTTATTCGTCAGTGTGGGATTACTTTTTTTCTAGGCATTTGGCAATACCTACGGCATTTCTTTTTTACGATTAACGCTGAAAAAAAAAGTTGTCAACGAAACTTCGTTGAATTAAACGGTATGAGACTCCCTTTCGGGGGGTGAATGGAGGACAGTGAAGCTTGGGCCGCCGGCGGGCGCTGGGAAGCGGCGTGTACAGGTGGGACAATTGGGTTAATATTTTTCTAATGAGCAGCCGCAGACTGTGATACACGCGCCGTCTGAGTGATACACGCGCCGTCCAAACCGACGGGATTTGTTTTCCCCGGGCTATATCCTCCATTTACCCTTGGGAAGGGGCTGTCTCATACCGTTTAATTCAGCGAAGTTTCGTTCACAACATTTGTTTTGTTTTTTCAGTGTTAATTATAAAAGAAAACATGTTGTAAATATCGCCAAATGCTTAAAAAATGTTCGAGAAAAAAAATCCCGCTCTGGTGTATTGACCCAGGGTCCTGCTGTGCATGAGACAGATACCTTACCAGTGAGCTACTCTACAGCTTCAAATAGCCGTTTTTACTATTTGTTTTATACAAGACCCAATAGGGCACATCTGCCGGCAATCTTTTCCCGTGCTGCCGGCAGAATATCCACTTCCGCGAACAAATTTCCCCGCAGCGTGCGATTCACGTAGCGAGTGTCGATTATATGTTAGTGTCGACGAAACGTGCCTATAAAACGTGTGTCCATGAAAAGCTGTCTATGAAACGTGTTTCCACGAACAGCCGGGAGAACAAGAAAGTCAGTATTCTACCGGGAGTTGCATAATTTCAGGCAGAATTTCTGAAAAATTATTGTCCCGGCTGCCGGGAGAATAGACGCTGCCTAATTGTATAGGGAATCTGGGAGAGTTCTGTAGAATAGATGTCACTCCTTTCCAACAAGCAGGTTGCCTTGCACTTACCAAAAAATGAGCGGACTTGAAAGATGTATTCTGTGATATTTGTCGATATCGGCACTGGAGAACCACCACGTACACACACAAACGAGAGGGTAGGGCTCCGCGAAGATTTAACACGATGCGGTACAAGCTGTCATTTGCCGAACCAAACCACATCACGAGCATTTGTGACTTCTTCGATGAAATCGCTCGTCAGACTTTTTAAACACTGAGTCACACAGGCCGCAGCTAAGAGTTCAGTCAGGGTCAGGGAAAGGAATGCTGGTATTGGGAAGCAGATGGGTTGCTGGAGAGGTGAGGAGGAAACATTCCCCTTCCTCCAGCATTTCGCCTGCATCCTGCTTCTTCAAGGTCCCCAGGCGGGTGCACCCAAAAAAGTCTTATCTTCGAGGGTCATCCGAACAATGAACACAGCAAGATGTATCTGTGAGTGGATACATTTGTGATTTCGTCCCAAAGTTGATAGTGCAGTGGATACTATGCGAGTGGTCCACCAAGCAGTGTCCTTCAGGCAGGTGGCGTGCTCTGCCTTGTGACCCGCTTGGAGACTATGGTCACGTGACCGTAACTGAAGAACGCTTCGCCTAAAATACGCATAGCGTCAACTCAGCTGTCATTACCGAGTGAACATGACAGCAGCACGAAAGCTACTCGGCGAAAACTTTTCTTGGTAATGCAGTGGAAGATACAGGCCCGCGCTCCCTCTTCCATTTTGAGCGCTGAATAAAGCTGTGCGCGGGCTCTCCTCCTTTTCACTGCATTGCCAAGAAAAGTTCTCTCGAGATAGTTTTAGAGTCCCAAAGGAACTGCCCTTCCCAAATGTTAACCAAAAACGGGAGCTATGAAGATGCTATGTTTTACGCCGTAAAACCCACACTCCAAACTAAAATGGAAAAATAACCGCGTCTTCTTTCTTCGCGCGATGTTCCCAAATAAACTAAAATTACAAAGGAAAAAATATTACTCAGAAATATGCTGTGCCGTATATTTCGCAGCACGCGAATAGCTGATTTTTTTTGTTTCGCGAGGGTTGTGTACATGTAAAAAAACTGCACCATTTCTTAAACCATGTAATCCTCAATGCAACACAGATGCAACGATCCCCAAAGTTGAAGTTTAAAAAAAAACGCGAATCTAACAAAACGATGACAACACATGGAGGGGTTCTGGGCTCGAAAGTGCTAACGACTATCATATCACAGAGTAATAATAAAAAAAAAATATCAGCAATAGTGTCTGCATAATTGAGGAATTTGCAGAACAGTGAGGTAATAGGACGTCCCTGAGGTGCCGAAAAATGCACGATTAAGCAATTAAACGTTTGTTTCGGGTGTTAAAAAAGTGAAAGCCGTTTACAACTCCCTGTAACGCCGAATTAGAGGGCAGCTCTTGAGGAGGAGGAGGGAAGAGTACGGGGGGGGGGTCACGTGGCCTCGGGGGGAGTCACGTGACGATGCCGATGCCGATGACGTCATCGGTGACGTCACTGATGACATCATCGGCATCCGCATCGTCATCGTCACCATCAATGATGGCATCATCAGTGACGTCCCTGATGACGTCATCGGCATCCGCATCGTCATCGTCATCATCACTTATGACATCATCAGTGACGTCACTGATGACGTCATCGGCATCGGCATCGTCATCGTCATCATCCCTGATGACGTCATCAGTAACGTCACTGATAACGTTATCTGTAACGTCACGCGTCCCATAATGCACCGCGCGGTTACGCCGACGGTGACGGCGACGCCGCTCAAGCCGGAGACGGGCGCCTAAGAGCTGCGCTCTAAAAGTGTTTTTAATGTATATTTCGTCATTCTCGACGTGGGCGTCAACAGACAGAGCGTTGCTGCTTGCCCCCTGTCGAGGTGAGCACTACATTTAGAGCGCAGTGCATGATGGGTAAATTTCCCCGTTAAATTTAGCGGAAAACTTTTCCCGCTAAATTTAGAGGAAACATTTTCCCACTAAATCTAGCGGAAAAGTTTCCCCGCTAATTTAGCGAAAAATATAGCGGAAATATCTTCTCGCTAAATCTAGCGGAAAATTTTCTGCCCTAAATCTGGCGGAAATTGTTTCCCGCTAAATCTGGCGGAAAATGTTTCCTGCTAAATCTAGCGGAAAATTCTCCCCGCTAAATCTACCGGACCATTTTCCCGCTAATCCTAGCGGAAATTGTTCTCTGCCCCCCCCCCCCCTCGAGATCACGTGACCCCCAGGCCATGTGACCCCCCCCCCCGAGGTCACGTGACCTCCTCCCCGCGCCTTCCCTCCTCAAGAGCTGCGCTCTAATTCGGCGTTACAGGGAGTTGTAAACGGCTTTCATTTTAGAGCGCAGCTCTTAGGCGCCCGTTTCCGGCTTGAGCGGCGTCGCCGTCGCCGTCGCCGTCGCCGTCGGCGTAACCGCGGCGACGTATCGGCATGGTGACGTTTCGGCACCATGCCGAAATTGTCCCCGCTAAATTTAGCCGGTAAAATTTTCCCCGCTAAATTTAGCGGAAAATTTTTCCCGCTATATTTACCGGAAAATTTTCTCCGCTATATCTAGCGGAAAAGTTTCCCCGCTAAATTTAGCGGGAAAATTTCCCCCTCCTCGTAGTCACGTGACCACCAGGCCACGTGACCCCCCCCCTCCCCGAGGTCACGTGAACCCCCCCCCCGTGCCTTCCCCTCCTCCTCAAGAGCTGCGCTCTAATTCGGCGTTACAGAGAGTTGTAAACGGCTTTCATTTTTTACCCGTTGAAACGACACTATATCACGCTATAGACTCGTATATTTGGGCCGCATGCAGCCTCGAGCGAGCTGTTTACAATGTCGGTGCGAGACAGAGCAACGGCGTAGCAATCGCGACACGAGAACCGACTGCGCCTCAACCTGGCCGAACGCGCTCGCTCTGCCGAAATGTGAGCGTGGGAATTCCGAGCACCGTTAGCTCACTGGTGTTGCAAGAGGCTGCTTTGTCGTTGAGACCTTGCAAACGCCTGCGGAGCCGTTCCAGTGCTTGGCGCATCTCCCGCGCAGCATCGCAACCGTTTTGGCGCCTGATAAGCCAAGAGAGCCCGTAGCGTGTGCTGCGGTTCACTCTAATTTGAAGCAGAGTTGGCGCGAAGTACGTGAAACGTTGCGACGATGCGTGATGTTGATAAATTAACAAAGAAAAATTATCTCGCACGTTTTTCCAGTTTCAGATGTGGCGATTTGAGACATGAATGCTGTAAATGTCATAGAGGGATTAATTTGTTGACTCTATTATTGCGTTCATTCGGCTCACTCTCTACACTAATGAACTGATCTTTTGATTTTCGGGACTTGCGCTTTTCCAGAGAGTTTCGTGACAACGCGAGTCGTTCCTTGGCGCACTAAATCCTAAAAAGCCCACAAACTAGACCCAAAACCACTCCGTTGTAGTTCCGTGGAATCCTGGGGACCGTGAATACAGTGAAGCGCCAGAAAATTTTTGAACGTTGGTGGCCGCCCGCCGGTCTACCCTGGTCGGCTCGGACCAAAATGAGAAAAAGGCGCCAAGAAAATTTTTCGCTGGCAGTTCCGTGTAATTCCGGTGCCCGGGAAATACAGTGCGACGCCATGCTGACAATTCGCCGAATTCCCTGGGCAGTTTTGGTCTAGTGTAAGCAAGTGTGCTGTCTGGGGTGTACCATGTTGTAAACTCCTTCATCAAGAATCTATTCAAAATACAGCTTTACAATTGACACCTTTGCCCTCAAATAAGTATTTAATAAAGTTGAAAATTAGTTTTAATTCATGAATATCCTATTTAGTTACAGCGTCTTCCTAGCAGCCTTTTTGTCAAGACGCCTTCTTACAACAGTGATTTTCATTGCCTAGAGTACTTCATTCGTCTTTGAAGCTCGGTCCCAGAAAACGAGGCACCTTGATACTTTGCGCCAACACATTTTCAATGTCGGTAAACCATTGGCTGAGACAGGCCAACGTTAATCAGCATAAGCCAATCGATTACCAATGATGGTAAGCCATTGGCTAAGACAGGCCACTGTTGGCCAGACTAAGCCAATCAATTACCAACGTTGGTAGGCCACTGGCTAAGACAGGCAAATGTTGGCCAGCTTAAATTAATCGATTGCCAACGTTGGTAACCCTTGGCTCTATTAAGGCCTGTTCACACATACAGCGGAGCGCTAAGTTAGCGCTGCGTGAGCGCTTCAAGGAGCGCTCATGTGGCGCTTCCTAGCGCGTGACTTCGTTCTAATGTAGCGCGCGATTAGCGCTTTAGTAGCGCTCCAGTAGCGCTTCATTAGCGCTCCAGTAGCGCTCCAGTAGCGCTTCAGTAGTGCCGTGTTAGCGCTTCAGTAGCGCTTCTTGTACCGCGGTGCTGCGGATTAGCGCGTGCACTGCGGTTCCGGTTCCTGTGGTTGGGTGTGCATCAGCAGCACCATGGCGGACATGTGGGATGCAGAAATAGAAACGAGACAAATGCTCTTAGATACGCAATTAGCGCATATGTTTGTGGACGACTTAACACTCAGAAGACCCTTTTGGGTGCGCGAAATCTTTCGCCACCAAGACACCGACGGGTACCCGGCGAACCTTGTTCCTATAGGCTGAGGGACCGAGACACAGAGCTCTTACGAAGGCGATTATTTTTAACTGCGGGCCTTCGAAACCAGGGTCACGCATATCGAATAGAAAGCGATGAGGTCGTACCCAATCAATTGGTCGCTCAGAGTCCATGACTCTGGATCGCCTGCCCGACCCTTTGCTTAGAGAGCGGCTCTTTTATTTCCTCTTCTTTCAATGCCAAGGGAAAAATAACAACAAAGGAATCGCCGTGCACGCGCTGTTCCGCAGCAGCAAGCACGTCACAAGGAGCGTGAGAGCGATAACAAAGCGCTTCTGTAGCGCTAACCGAGCGCTAACAAAGCGCTTCTGAAGCGCTAACAGAGCGCTTACGGAAGCGCTAACCGAGCGCTACATCACGCGCTAGGAAGCGCCACATCAGCGCTCTTTGGAGCGCTCATGCATCGCCGCTAACTTAGCGCTCCGCTGTATGTGTGAACCGGTCTTTACAGTTTATATTTCTGCGGGCGTTGTCACTACCGTGGTCATTACTGCAGTTGTCGTATATTGTACGCACTTTGATGTCATTTTTGAGCAAACAGACATAATGCCCCAGCTTCTTCTGTTATATGTTGCGGGATAACCATTGTTTGCTGATTGAAATGCGCATCAACTTATGTCACCTCCTACCTCAAACATAGGGTGTTCGAGACCTTAATTCAACGTGATTTTTCATTCGTGAAGACATGTAATTGCTTAATCAATCGCTGTATATTTGTTATAACGTTTTATTTTTCGCTAAAACATATCAGCGCTTTTTAATTATTTTTAATTTTTCCGGTTCGGTCTGAATTATAGGCCGTGTTTTGCGGCTCAGCAAAGCAAGTCGCTCTGAGATTTTCAAGAACACATACATCTGACAATACACCCGTGTCGTAGATACCGGGGAGGCGGGTGGAGCTTTCGGGGTTGAACCCTGCGTCCCCCCCCCCCTTGGAAACGTTTCCTGGCAGCTTCGCTAAATGGGCATAAGAGAAGAGGCACTATAGTTTTCGCTTATAAACATACACACAAATCGAAGGAAGCGTGCATTTTGTATTTCGTGTGGAATTTACTGAGCATACCTCTTCATTTCGGGATGCCGCGCGTTACTTATAGTCGGTGACAGGTGGTAAAAGCTCCTCTCATCTCTTTCCACTTTTGCAGAGCGAGGGATCGGGAGGAGACGATCTCCTCCCCACCGTCTACTTTTATCCTGTCACCGACTACGGCGTTTTTCTTCGTGGACGTTCAAAATTGCTGCAGCTCGCAATGCATACAGCGTTCTAATTCAGTTGCTAACTTGCGAAGCGTGTGAAAACAGAAGAATCGTTCCCCCGGAACCATAGCTACAGACTGTTCTCAGCGTGCGCAATCAGCACATTAAAAAACTAAGCAAATTAATTATAACATTGGTAAGCCACTGGCTAAGACAGGCCATGGTTGCCCACTCTAAGTCAATCAATTACCAATGTAGGTAACCCATTGGCTAAGACAGGCCAATGTTGGCCAGGCTAACCCAATCGATTACCAATGCTGGCAACTCATTGGCAAACATAGACCTATGTTGTCCTGCCTAAGCCAATTGACTACCAATGTTTGTAACCAATTGGCCAAGACAGGCCAATGTTGGCCAGCCTAAGCCAACCGATCGCCAACGTCGGTGAGCCATTGGTTGAGATTGGCCAATGTTGGCCAACCTAAACCAATCGAATGCCAAGTTGGCAAGCCATTGGCTAAGGTAGGCCAATGTTGGCCAGCCTAAGCCATTCGATTGCAAACGTTGGTAAGCCGCTGACCAAGACAGGCCAATGTTGGCCAGTACACGCCAGCGTACCACCAATATTGGCACTACGATGGCCACATTGGCCCAACATTGAACCATTGTTCGCCAATTAACTACTAATGTTGGCCCGACGTCGTGCACTGTCTGGGTCTCTGACCAGTGTTTTTTTAAACTGCTCGAACACACCATATACTCAAATATTGCATCTCATCTAGAGTTAAATGATTACTTTACCCAGCAGCAGCATGGTTTTCGCTCGAGACAGTCGTTCACTACGAAGTTGACTGAATTTGTTTATGATATTTCTCTCTCAGTAGATAAAAATATACAAACTAACTGTTGCTTTTATATTCCCAGAAAGCTTTTGACAAAGTGCCCCACTCGCTTCTTATGCACAGATTGTCATCCTTGAGGTTACCCGGTTATCTTATCAAGTGGCTGAAACATTATTTAACTGATCGTACTTAGTGTGTAGTTGATAATGGTGTTAAGTCCCCGTAGGCAGCGGTTACGTCAGGCGTTCCCCAGGGGAGCGTACTTGGACCTCTTCTCTTCTTAATTTGTAATAATGACGTTCCTCAAAACTTAACATCTAGTATTCGTTTATACGCGGATAATTGCGTTATTTACCGGCAAGTTTGTAACGATGATCATTCCTATTTACTCCAGACGGATCTTGAAACTGTGGCGGCGTGTTGTAACAGGTGGAGAATGTTTCTAAACATTAATAAATGCAAAATTATTCGGTTTACCAAAACACGCAAACCTTTTCTATCAAGGTATACTCTAAACGGCATTGATCTTAAAGAGGTTACGGAGGTAAAGTATTTAGGAGTCTATTTTAGCAGCACTCTTTCCTGGGCCAAGCACGTGGACACAGTAGCACTTAAGCCGAACCGTGTCCCAAATTTTATAAAAAGGAATTTTAATATGGCTCCTGAAGATATCAAAGCTTTGCTATACACTACTAACGGCAGGCCTATCTTAGAGTACGCGTGTTCAGTGTGGGACCCTCCTTTCTTCAACTTGTCTTCAAAAATTGAACGCGTATAAAATAAAGCTTCGCGCTTTGTTACAAATACCTACACCTTTCGGTCAAGTGTTACCAAACTTAAAGAGCAACTTGGCTGGCACTTGCTAGCTTTACGACGAAAATGTTTGCGATTATTACTTTTTAGGAGTATTTTCCTATAAAACACTAGCATTAAAAAAAATATTTATCTTCATAGTCCTGATTACATTTCCTAAAGGGTAGATCATTCGCTTAAAATAAAAGAAATTAGATGTAGAACAAAACTGTTGAAACATTCATTTTTTTCAAAGAGTATTCATGAGTGGAATGCCCTTCCTGAACTTGTGGTGACAGAAACCTCAGATGCCAGCTTGTCTTTTCTCCTATTGGACCTATAAGACTCCCCCAGTGTGCATTAACCTGTATTGTGTCTTATAAGTTATCGTTTTATTGTGTTTGTTTTTAGGTTATTACTTTGTAATGTGCTTGCTGATTGAATTCCTTTTTTCTTGGAACAGATCTTTGATATTTTTGTTTTAGCATTTTTTGTGTATTGGTCTTCTCAAGCACTATGTTTTACTTGCGTTTAACAAGTGTGATGCAACCATCTTTTATGTATTTATACCCCCTACTGTAATGTCCCCTGGGCGATTTAAATACTGTATAAATAAAATATTAAAATAGAAGCCAATTATTTTATAAAATATAATCAGTAGATGAAGTTTATATTTAATACGCGAACTGTAAATTTGGGAATATTTGGTATCAAAATAAGCGCTCAGTACTGTAATACCGCAATGTGGTTCTTCTTTTGGGCCAGTTCGTTCGTGGTTTTAAAAAGCATGACAAAACCGATATCAACAAGTATGAATATAAAGTAAGACAAACAAGAGGCGTCTCGCAACTGTAGTTTATTTGTAAACAACATGTAATATGTAGGCCCTATTGGCCTGTCAAGTCATCGTCACATCAGCAGAGAGCATTATTTCTTATAAATTCAAACTCTGTTTGAAAATCCGATGGATGCCTCACTGACACTGTATTTACCTTTATACAGCATTTCAAATGCCTCATGCAGTTCTCAGCTAACTTTGTTTTTTATATCTGCAAAGGTTTAAAAAAGGGATTGTCCGGCAGTATCTGAAAATTACCTAAGTGATTTTTGCGCTGGTTATGTAGAGTTGGCTGAAATATAGCAATATGCCATATAAACTCCAACAAACGCTGACTCAATATTTTGTTAAATGAACTATAAATATGAAGACGCAACTGCATGACAAATGTCGCAAATAGACATGACTGGTCGTGTCTGGATGTCGTATCAGACATGGTAACATTGGAGTCGTGGGCGACGCCTTTTTCTCGGTATTGATCAACACGGTTCATGGTGCGTACGAAGTTGGTGCGTACAAAGATCACAAAAAATCTTGATCGCAAAACGAGGTTGTCCACTGATATACCAGTCAAGAGCGTCTTTGGCTCTTTTTACGTGATGTTAGGTTAGAGCTTCCGATGTTGCTAACAAAAACGATGTTTATATCGCGGGTGCAATATGGGCAGTTGGGCTCTATTTGAAATTAAATTACTTGTGCGGAGGAGGATTTAAAATTTGAATATTGTTAGACGTTATTTCTAAAAGGAATGCCAATATAACATAGCTCTGTTGCGAAGCTAAATATTACCGGGCAAACCATTTAACATCGTGCACCAGCGGTAAACAGGAGCATCTACGGCAGAGAACACGTTTCTAATGTTTTCTTTGATGCGCTATTTAATTCTACGTTTCTTGTTATTTCTCGTTTGATTTCAACAATGTGCCTCTGAAATTAAACGAAAAATTAAGACATCGCTAGCATACTCAACTATTATCATTAAGATATTTGTGGAATAAACTTACCCAGTGCCTGAACAACAAAACATCTTCGGTAAAGCGTGCCACACTTGAGTGAAAGTTGTGCATAAAAACTAGACACTAGCAGTGCAAAGGTTTTTTTATTCAAATTGAACTGTTACTCAACATTTTACGTTGTTTGGCACGCTGGTCCGAGCTGCGTGAAATTTGAGTTCTTCATAATTTTTCTGAAGTAATCGGTCACCTGAGAAACTCGCCAGTAACCGGCTGCATATTTGAAATTGGTGTACTCTTTTCGTTCGCATATCTTTCTGGAGTCTTCGGATTCCAAGTTAAACAAAGCCATTCCAAGTGTAATATTTGGGAATTTCCTCGTTGCGCTGCACATCTGTGGAGTAAGATATATAGACCGTGAAATGATTACATGCAAATAAAGGAGGCAATATATTCGTTGCATTTCTGGGTGGCATGTTTCCAAGTGTATAAGTATGATACAATATATTTTGCATCAAGGCAGAAAATATTATACTTATACTTTTTTATTACGTGGTATTCCCGCAGCTTTATGATTGGATAAAAGGAAGATTTGTATTCAGCAACAAGTTAAGAGCCGTGTATAGAAGCTCCGCCTCCAGTACGTGGTCGAATCCGTCCACCGTATCTCGGCTGCGCCGGCGAAAGTGTGCTATAAAGGCCAAAAAGCTCACGCTGGCGGAGGAGCATCTACGGGGGTTTTAAACTTCCACCTACGATAGGTTCGCGTAATATGTAGAGCGGAGAAAACTATAGGCTGAAGCGCGTACTCTTGATGTATAGTACCTTCGTGAATTAATGTTCTTTTGTGAGGCTGAAAGGAAGGCAAGGAAAGGACGTAAAATTGTCCGTGTGGTTGGTGGTATGTACAATACAAATAATAACTAGTCGATGCGTTTTTGCATGTACTACATGCTTGGCACGATGCAGGTCTTTCTTTTTCTATGCCCGATATACCCGGGATAATTTATAACAAATAGGGCGAAGGCTATGGGACGTTCCTCTACCCCTGAATCTCACAGGGCGAAAACGGCTCCGACTCCATATGGAGATGCTTCGTAGCTGAGGATGATTTCTTTGCTAGGATCGCAGTGCTGAAGCACTTGGACGGAAGTCAACAGATTTTCGCTCTTTTGAAAAGCATTGTTATTTTGTTGCTGCCGTTGCCATGTTGTATTAGAAACGGGCAGGTGGGAAACCGGTCGAATAATTGAGGAGAAGGTGGGAAGCAAACGCCGGTAGTAGTTGATAATCCCAAGGTAACTTTGAAGCTTCTTCAAATCAACTGCCCTATTCAAAAATCCGGCAAAACGTTCCAGTGACATTAGGTGAAAACGGGTTATTTTCCACTCATTCTCACCAGAAACCAGCGTAGTTTAGCAGTCTTTGGTGGAAATATTACCGGCAGCCACTTTCGCTGGAAGTTTTTCCAGAACCACTTTCGATTACCCGTCGCTGGAATCCTGCCGGAAGCCACTCTCGTTTCTCGGAGAGCAAACTTCACTGGAAGCCGACGCAAGGGGAACGGCTAAAGGCAAGGAAGCCAAGAAAAGCAGGGAGACTGAGTTTGTAATGATGGCCGCCAATGCAGTGGCATTCTCGTGAGTGCGTATTTTAGTTCGAGACGACATTGCAATCCTGCAAGAAGTGCGTGCAGCGAACTGTTTTGACGATCAAAAAGGTGGGCAGCAATCACCGGCAACTTGCTATTTGCGACAGGCAAAAGCCGGAGCCAGAGCAGGTACGAGACCACCCGGGCGGCATTCTCGTGAGTGCGAGTTTTAGCTCGGGATGACGTTACAGTCCTCAAGAAGTGCGTGCAGCGAACTGTTTTGACGATCCAAAAGGTGGGCACTTTCACCCGTTTTCATCCGAAGCCAGTCTACCAGTCTTTGCTAGATTATTTGCCGGCAAACAGATTTCGCTGGAATTTCACCGCCGACGGGTTTCTAGATTTCGCTGGAATGTCACCGGCAGCCACTTTCGTTTACCAGACGATCCGGTTTTGCTAGAAATCTTACCCAAAACGGGTGACTCGCTTCCCTGTTTACCGAACTTCACTCGAAGCCGACGCGAGGGGAGGGGGAAGCCGAGACGAGCCGAGGACTGGGTGTGTAATTATGGTGACTCGCACCAAGGACGAGTCCCCACGCACCCTCTCTCCTCACATTGGGTTCGTGGAAAAAATGTGACAGGGTCGTTTTGCTGACTGTTTTTGAAGAAAACCGGTTTCTTTGTCCGTCAACGAGCAACGGCCGGCCAGGAACGAACGCTCAGTCTCGGCTTCTTGTTTCATGTGTGCGACCTGTATCTTCAAAAGCAGCTGGGTGTGCAAATGAAAAGAAATTGTTTTTCAGTGACCTGTCTCTTAAGCCTCTTTGTCCGTCCGGCTTCAGAAGCATCCAGCGAGCGAAAAAGACTGTGCCCACGATTTCTCAACGTCGGCGGATGTTCGTTTCGCGCGTTCGTGGTTTTCGCTAAGCGTGCTACTGACGTCTGGTGCAACCGCGGCGACGGCATCAGGAACGACATCGTGAATGTGCCCGGGATTTCTCAACGGCGGCGGATGTTCGTTCCGCGCGGTCGTGGTTTTGCTAAGCGTGCTACTGACAGTGTGTATGTGTCCGTCTGGTGCACCCGCGGCGACGACATCAGGGACGACATCGTGATCTGTGCCGTGATTTCTCAATGGCGGCAGATGTTCGTTCCGCTCGTTCATGGTTTTCGCTAAACATGCAAATGCCAGTATACGTGTGTGTGTCCGTGTGGTGCAGCTGCGCGGTTTTATTAGCTGAACTACGATACGTCTAGGAATTTACCCAGCGGCATTGTGAGTACCTTGAAAGATATCTTTGCGACAAAGAACTTGGTTGTTCTTATTTGGCCTGATTGCTTTTGTCTACGGTGGTGCAAATTGTTTCACTGGTATCGACTCTGTTAAATAAATACCTAGAACCTTCAGGTCAATATGGACTAACCACTTATTGTTAGCGAATCGCCCAGCATCTGGTAACATACACCAACTACGGTTCACAGGCTTCCTCCTAAGTGCCTTCCGTTGACGTCCGAAAAAAGAAAGAAAAAGCACGGTAAATTTTGGCCAATCTGGTGATCTTCTTGTAAATTCTGGCTTTACTGGAAGGTAAAAAAGTCCCATAATCCAGTCAAATAGACTTTTACTGGAAATAAACTTCCGGGAAAAATCCGGTGACATTCTGGTAAAAAATCTGGTGACATTCCAGTAGTAGTCCGGTAACATTCCAGTAAAACAACCGGTTTCATTCCAATAAAACATACGCTGACATTCCGGTAAACAACGGCTTTACTGGGAGTAAAAACAGTCCCATACTCCAGTAAAATAGACTTTTACTGGAAACGACATTCCGGTTAAAATATGTTTCAATAGGGTGGTGGTGGAGCATTTACGACAGATTCAACAATTCGCGGCGCTGGTTTCAGTGCTTCTGCTTCAATTACATTACCGAGGCATTCCACTTCTTAGACCTTTAAGGTATGAACATTTCTTTAGCTTGAGCTTGAGAACGGATTCGTTTGGATGCTGTAGTACTTTTTAGATTATTCAGGTGGTCTTTCTCTTCGAGTCCAGTAACGAGCATTTTGTGAAACTATACGACGGCGTGTCACATGTCCTGTAACAAAACTTTCATAACTCTCTGGAAAATGGGAGGATTTAAAAATACCTTAAACGGTTATCTGGTGTATGGAAACGTCCTTTTGGTGTTTTCACTGTCACGCGTTTTACGTTCTGAATCGAGTTTTCACACGTTGATACACGTCTTTCAGGTCCAGTTTAGTGAACTTTTACGCCACTCAAAATATTTCACACACATATTTTAATATGGGTACCGGGTACTTTTCGAGTATCGCTGGATGATTTCCAGTTGTCTTAAAGTATCCGCAAAGCCTACGCGCCCGTAGGGCCCTTAGAACAGGCATGATAGGTGCTGTCCACTCGAATGTTTTTTTTTCGGAACAGATACTTCTATAAGCCTTGGAGTCAATGCAGTTTTTCTGCTACCCTGTCGTGCAGCACAAACCGAATTTCGTCTGATTCGAAGAACTTGGGGTGTGCTCCCTCTGGACTGGTGATTTTTGCTTTCACATCTCTTAGCGTACGAAGCCGGTCAGAAAAGTATTCTTTGTGATTTTCTAGTAAGAGGTCCACGCCGGATGAAGGAGTAAGTTCATTCGCATCGGCCAAACTCATTTCAAGGGCGTTGATCTAGTCTTTTCACGTTGTGTGGGAGTCTGATCACGTGCGACATAAAAAGGCTGCGTTGCCTCTATGTTCAGAAATCAGACGGACACAACGACTTTTCCTCAAACCCTAGAAAGGTCATCGCGATAACATGTTAGGACGGCGTAAGAAGGCTCGCACTGAAGCTCGGGGAATTGGTCTGTAAACGTCCTTCGTCCGATAATAGAGACGCTAGCTCCTGTGTCAATTATCATTCGAAGTGGTTTTCCTTGCACTTTTACAGTTGTCAGGAAAGGAGATGAAGTCTTGGCAGATACTAACGACCATATGTCGTACGTCATGGGTGCTTGAATTGTGGACGGCGGTGCGAAATCGTCCATGGCGTGAACAGGACGTTCATGGTAATTTTATTTCTGCCCAGGATCGTTGCATTCGTCTTGTTGAATCTTTGATTTACACACGCTCGCCAGACGCCCCACCCCGTCTTGTAGCTACCGTTGCATTTTGTTTTGAAGTGATTTGAAACAGACGCATAATGAAGCCCTCCACAGCGATAGCGTGTGATGTTTTTAAAGGCGTTTGTTTCACTACGTTAAGAAATTCGGCCCCTACTTGACATCCTTCGTGTTTCATCAATAAGCATGATTTGTTCTTCTTGGTTTTCATCGAAACTAAAAACTGGATCGCCGTCTCGAACGTCAGATAGGGCTCTTCAAGCAAACGTGTCTGAATTTTGCAGTTATTGATTCCTCCGACAAGTTTTTCTCAAAGCATGTCGTTTACGAAGTTTTCGTAGTCTAAAAGTTCGGTGAGTTTTTGAGTGCGGCAATAAAGTCGCTGTCAGATTCTCCCGTGTGTCGACATCGGCTGTTGATCTTGCAATGGGTGACTACCACGAAGTTTTCGAGAGTAAAACAGTTGGTGAGAGCACCGAATGTCTCCCCTACGTCCACTTCATTCCGAGCTCTGGTGGTCAGAATGCTTGGAATAATGTATTACGTCACCGCACCATTGGACGTAAGGAAGACTGACATTCTTCTTGCTGTAAGAATGATGTTGTCTTTGAAGAACAGCACAGTGCGTTCCACGTACTTTGACCAGTCCCCTGGCTCCGCTTTGAAGGCTTTCAAGGTCCCGCAGTTTTTCATGACGAAGCTGAATTTGGCGAGGCCTTTTGCTGGATGAAGCTGGCTCAGGTTTTACCCCTGTCGTCATGTTGCTATCGAATTATCCCGAGTAAATTGGGCATGTGAAATGAAAGACAGCATCGTTCCAAGCGTGCAGTACATGCCGGCCGAGATACAAGACACATACTTTTTCTTGTGCAACCAATACATGGCACCGATAGCACCATCATAACAATTATACTGTATGGCAAACTCGGAGTAAAAAATATTGCTATTGACATGTTGAATGAAATGATTGCGCTAAATAACGTGATAGTTCCTTGAACTGGCAGGCAGAGGAAAGAAGCACACGGCAGCGTCTCCTATAGTGCTTATCGTTCGTAGAGATACTAGATTGTATAGAGGATCCAACTGAAACCTTGCGTGGCGTTTGCAGTTTAATGGCGGACGCCTCCATCAGAGGTAGGTCGCAAGTGTCCATGCGCTGTGTTATCACGTGGCTAGAAAGAGCAGGCGGAAAGGCTTGAGGACTACTAACGCCTTCAACCCCAGTAGATCTTATTGCAAACGCTGCACATAAACCACGTGACCACGATTGGACATTTGGACATTCCCTATAATGCAGAGAAGTTTTGATGGTTTGCTACCACCTAGCGGTTGTCGCAGCCTACTCGTCGGGAAACAGTGCGGAGAAAGAGCCGCCTGCTTCTGGCGCAGCTGTTACGGTGACGTCAAAGCTACGCCGAGCTCTGATTGGCTTTGATCAACAGGATAGTGGGTAGACCTCAATGCTACATGCCTTGAGGTCTAGCCACGGTTTTTGACAGTCAATAATAGCTCTGCGCTGTGACATCATCGCAACACCTGAGCAAGCAGACGAACTTGCGTTCAGGATTGTGGTGAATTGCGCGGGCCTAGTGTGTCCGACAATGTTACGACGAGATTGGAAAAAGGCTTGCGTACGAATTACGCAAGCTTTTTCTGCAGCCCAAATATTGACCGAACGTAATCTGAGTGCAGCGACGAGAGGGACATACCGATGAAAATTATCTGTTTGCCGCTAGGCTCGAGGCTTGAGCTATGGCCGCTCCTTTCCGATACTATATGTGTGAATCAAAATAAAACGCGAACCTATATTTCTAAAATCTTTTACCTACGCACTCCTCTTCCAAATACGCCCCACACAAAGCCTGGAACAGTTCGGTATACAGTTAACCTTAAACCGTTAAATGATATCAGTTTCTGTGATACATCAGGAACTTTATTTTCTGAATTTGAATGCGTCAATTTCTTTAATATCCGTTTTTCAAATAGATTTTTTCTACGGTGAACGTGATCATTTTCACTTATTTGCATTCTGTGAGCTCCATCAAAAGTAAAGCGTTGTAAAAAAACTTGTCCAAAGTGCTAAAACAAATTTAAAAAATCTAAGGCATATTTGTTTTCACGATGAAATAGTCGAATTAAGCTCAAGCTACTTTACAAGAGTAACCATATTTACAATATCATTTTGCCGACGATCTGTTTACAATCATTGCTAACATGTTTTACTTCAACTCAGTGGAAGGTCAAGAAAATAGATCTACACCTTTAATCCACATGAACAATTAGAATTTATTAACATCATTTATAGCTTACAAGATGCTCGGACACAATATTTAAAGTTTTAACCGGTATGCACAAGAAACTGTCCAAGTTTGTGTCACCAACATAAAGTTCCCATGTGCATTTAGGAGAAAACATTTGTGTAGGCTTCCTACAAGACATTCACAATTTGACAGACACTGGTTCTTGGGTGACGCAGCGTTTGTTTCTTGAGTTCTTAAAATCATTTATTCGCGTACTACAAAAGCCTTTGTTTCACGAACTCATTCATTCGAAATTGAATCGGAGCGTTTTTTTATTAAGAATTGGCTCTCCGGCAGAACCCAGCACACTGTCGTACATTTTAGTGATTTAGAACGTATTTACGTTTTTTTTAGTTGTTCTGCAGAGCTAAGTCATTCGGCCTCGACTTTTTTATATGCATTATATATCATCCATCTTGCGTATCTTGTTGCAGTCGTATTTTTTAAATAAAAGGCTGTTCGTTGTATGAGCAAGTTTGAAAAAAATGTTGATTATATCAATCTGACAGAAGACATCACAAAAATGAATATGGGGTCCTCGTGTTGTCTTACAAAGCTTAACCTCTCTAGTTGCAATCATATATTGTTAAGAAAAGAGTATATTTTCTGACAGTTCTACAAGTTTCGCTTTAGCTGCATATAATATGCTCCTTTCTATAAAATCTTAGTCTTTTTGTAGAGGCATATATAGCTTAGTTAGATTGTATTCTCACCCTGTCTAGTAGTAGCTCTCCGTATTACTTAAATCATTATCCTCGTCGTGCTCCTAACGTTAGTAAAACAGAATATCTCAATAAGTTGGCATATTCCAGAATACGCCGAAGGCGCACAAGATTTTCATCATGCATATTTCATAAACGACATAGAGGCTTTTCAGAAATAAAGGACGTGTTTTTTTTGTTTTCTTTTTGTGTGTTCCTCTCATTTAAACACCAACTTACGAAAGGGAACGAACAGAACATCGAGAGTATGCCTACCGACGCAAATTTTGTGTCTCCTGCATTCTACACCGCATCTTACACATGCCTTTTCTTTGTCATGGTCTCCAGGCATCAAAAATTTAGGCCTCGCATGAAAAAGTCATGAAAAATTGATCATTACACCTGAAGCACCTCTTTGTTATAATATTTTACAGCAGTAGCTATCATGGCCTTTTCCTGCCTCGGCATGGGGCGTCCGTAGCAAAGATCGCCCACCACAGTCGGTGCTTCCAGGAATTGAACCTGTGTCCGCTGTCAGAGAAGGAGACGCGTTACCATAGAGCACATTGTAAGATATATATACTCATAAATATTCCGCGCGTCGCAGTCGCAAGAAATCCTTTGTCACCTTGGTTGCAAGCCGCGCCGCTACACGACTCTTCAATAAGCGGATAGTGGAAGGCATGCTTGTTTTCGAAGTTGTTTCCTAGGAATGCCACTTTATTTATAACTTTGCACGTGTCCTAGCGTGCTCCATGGGCACTGGTTTGTCACTGATCCTAGTTTTAGGCCTCAACAGCGGAAACAACAGTTTTATGAACAAGTTATGGAGGGAAGATTACAGACACGGTGTTCAAGCCGGCTTCCACAATGACCAGAGTAGACACCATAGGCAAAAAACTAATTTGTGTTTCGCATCAGTTTCGTTGTCTGGGCAGCGGAGACACTCGGCTGAGGCTACTGGGCCACATGCCAATAAACCTATATCTGCTCGATCACGTCGTATCCTTCTCCGTGCTCTCTCTCTCGTCAACTATTGAAGAAAAAGATGGATGGTGCTATGAAGAATTTCACCATCTTTATAAACATACAACGTTTTTTTTGTTTTAAGATTTACAGATTTGTTTTAAGAAAGCTAAGAAAGTTTCACTTAAGGGATTTGTGCAGGCGAGTTATACGGCCAGGGGGACATAATGTGGGTGGCAAATCTTTGTAATGAGTTGGCTAATTATTTGAAATTTGTTGTAAACTATTTTTAAGTAGTGAAAAGAAACATATGGTTTCAATTAGAAACTAACTGAGCGTCATCAAACGAAAACTAAATCATCTCTTTTTAGAGCGACTTGAGACTCGTACAAACCCCTGGGGCGCGCCAAACTTACCACTCGTGAAGCAGGCGCGGAGCCAGCAGTGGCGGTACGCTAACGATAACGTCATTAGGGAGTTTTCGTAGACCGCGTTGCCCCTTCCGCTAAGCGTTTCGCAACGAAGAAGTTGCTACTGGGCCTGCGCGCCGATAGCCTTGACTGTGGAGTTCGCGCTATCGTAGCGGGTTGCGGAGGGCCTTGCGGGACGGCGAAAACGATCTACGAAAACTCCCTATTACCTCGTTCTGAAACTGATAGCTTTGCACCTGCTTCAGGAGTTGTAACCTTGGCGGCTCCCCCCCCCCCCCCATGTTTCCCACGAGCTTTAAGACGCCCTAAAAGTGTTTAATTAGTGGTTTTCGGTGACGTTCAGTAAGTTTCTAATTGGAACCATGTGTCTATGTTCTACTAATCAAAGTTTATTTAACACATTTGAATTAATTATTTCACTTATTACAAAAATTCGCAACCAACAGTATGTCCCCCTCGCCTTAAAACTCACATGCACAAATCGCATAAGTGTAACCTGCATAGCGTTTTTGAAACAAATCTGTCAATCTTAAAAGAAACACGCTGTATACAGTGTTCATCGTGCCAAAAGGCTACGCCGCATCCTTGACAATGATTTGTTTCCCGAATTTGATAAGCACGCATGTTCGTTCGTCTCGCGTGTAGCGTGCACGAGATGACCACAGCTGCTGTGACGTCGCAATATATATATTTAACATGCATGGTGGCGGGGGGCAGAAGGCGTGGGTGTGACTGAGAAGAAAAGCAAAACCCTTGATGGAAACAGCAACAACGGACGATTTATTCTTCGACGTTCCGGCCGGAGTCCGGCCTTCGTCAGGAAACGACGAAGAATAAACCGTCCCTTAATGCTATTTTCATCAAGGGTTTTGCTTTTCTTTTTCAGTATATATATATATATATATATATATATATATATATATATATATATATATATATATATATATATATATATATATATATATGGAGTGAGCGAATGTTGACAAATGCTTCCGTTGATATATATCAAAAGTAATGTGCGCAGACACAGCAGCCGTAGGATGATAAAAATAAAATGCTAATTTAATGGCGAAAAAAGTCACGCAAGAAAAAAGGGTGAAGTGCCGAAAAAAGTTGTATTAGTTAACGGAAATAATGAAGACTAGGCACAACAACGCTGGTTACGCGGAAAACAAACTTTTAAAAAAGGACGGAGTAAAAGTCAAAGTTAAAACACCAGAACTTACAAAAATAAATTGTTAAATGAAGAATAATATAAAGAATTAAAAATAAAAAAATGAATAAAAATAAGAAAGGGGCCTGACGTCCGTCGACGTTTCGGCAGTGGCACTGAGTTCTTTAGTGCCACTGCCGAAACGTCGACGGACGTCAGGCCCCTTTCTTATTTTTATTCATTTTTTATTTTTAATTCTTTATATTATTCTTCATTTAACAATTTATTTTTGTAAGTTCTGGTGTTTTAACTTTGACTTTTACTCCGTCCTTTTTAAAAGTTTGTTTTCCGCGTAACTAGCGTTGTTGTGCCTAGTCTTCATTATTTCCGTTAACTAATACAACTTTTTTCGGCACTTCACCCTTCTTTCTTGCGTGACTTTTTTCGCCATTAAACTAGCATTTTATTTTTATCATCCTACGGCTGCTGTGTCTGCGCACATTACATTTGACTACTTACATATATATACATATATATATATATATATATAAGACATGCGGGGTGTATCACGAAAGGTGGACAAATTTGATATTGTGAAAACTATGTGTCGCAACAAAAAAGGCTTGGGTCTTCTTGGTCCTGTGCCAGGGGCCTATTTAGGGAAAATTATTAAAGTCCGAGTTCATTATATTGTTAATTATCTTGCTTAATTAACTTTTTAATATTGAGTTTCGAGTCCAAGTTTCAAAAGCGGCGGGATGACGGGGTTCGGAGTTCCCAAAGGAGCGTAGGGAAGAGTTCCAGATGGGCAAACGTTTATACAATGCTACGGTCGGGTCCAAATTTCGGCGGGGTGACGGAGCTGAGCTTTCGTGAGAGGAAGCGTGGTGCAGTCCGTATCCGGGGTGTGTTAGGCTGACGGTCGTGGGGCCAGTCATGACGCGGATGACGGTTGTAGCTTCTTGAGAGAGGGCGCAGGGGTGGTTGTGTCCGGGCGGGGCAGGGGGTGACCTGGACGATAACGTACAATAGACGAAAAGTACACGCAAACTGGGCGCTGTCTCAAAAAAAAAAAAAAAAGGCGCCAAGGTCTTTTGGAAGTTGTTTCATGAGCAGCGTATGATTCAAACCTGAAGTGGACACGCTAAACCTAGAGATAAAAGAATATCAAAATCCTGGAAATAAAGAGAGCGATGGTCCAAACGCCACAGCACATACCAACGTTAGCCACAAGGTATGACTGAAAAATTGCCCTCCACGCTGTTGCTATTCGCTTGATATACATTTAACGATGAGTTCCGGCCATGACTTCGTTAATGTATTGAATCGGTAAATGTAGGGCAGGATTCACGCTGTTCATGCCTATGATTGATCAAATCCAGATTCTGAGAGCGTCACTGACAATCTTCATCAAATGAGCAGTTTTTGAGAGATACAGATGTTTTGATAGAGGTATGCTCGTGCGATTTATGGCATTTGTGATGATGAAGCGGCTCAAATGCTGTTCTAGGCTGTTCTTATGGCCAGACAAAAGGACAAAAAGGTCTGAATGGCGAATATTCATTTATACATGTTGGCGGCCTCAGTCTTGATCGGTAACTGCGAGTGCGCTGGCCGTGTTTGTGTGCGTATCTGTTTACAGATATATCCAGCATGCAGGCATACATTCGTTAGGTGGCGGCAATGAATTTATCCGAGAGTTTACTAGCGTGTCTTTGGAGGTTAAGGCGATCGTCTGTATCACCCTGTGGGCGGGATGGGAACGCGCGTTTATGCGCCGCTCTGCTCGAGAACATATAATGTCTTAAGATATTATTTACATTAGATGATCCCAGCGGTTAGAGGAGATTTGAAATGGTGCGTCGCTTGGCGTGGGGCGCGCGGGCTTGGTATGGCCCGCTCGGTTCAGCTGCTGGCTTTTCTGATTGCATCGTCGATTATACGGGTCGATACTTTTTGTTTATCTAGCACTGACTTTAAATTTTGCCGCCGCATCGTAAAATCTGTCTCTTTGGAATACCTGCTTTGTGTTTGCTTGGCTGTAGGAATGCGCTGTTCTTGCAATGGTGTGGGTGGTCGTTTTAGGTGTGGGTGGTGTGGTGCGGCTGTAGGAACAGCATTCCTGCCGTTTATCGAGCCAAACAATTTGTTCGAAAGAGACAGATTTTGATGCGAGCAGCCAAAAAATTTAAAGTCAGTGCTATGAGAAACAAAGTATCGACCCCGTGTAGCGGACGATGCACCGTAGCGCGCGCGAACTGAGCTGTGGTGATCTTAATATCAGGCCCGCGCCCCACGCAGCGACGTAGGCCGTAACGCACAAAATCTCTATCTAACTTATAGCATGAATCATCCTAATGTAACATCTTAAGACATTATAACATTCTCGAACAGAGCGATGCCTAAAACGCGCGTTGCCCTATCCGCCCCTGGGGTAGTCCACAGACGATCGCGTAACCAGTGCCGCGCTAGCAAACTGGATAACGGTCCACTGCCGCCACCTAACGAATGTAGGCCTTGACATGCACCCAGTGATGTCTGATCTGTAAACATGATGCAGCACGCAAACACGGCCAGCAGCACGCACTCGCAGTTCTCGATCAAAATTAAAGGGCACTTAACATGTGCCTCGTCGAATGTCGTGTACTTATTCGAGTGTACGGTGGCGCAAAATGCCATACAGGGGCAGACTGGAACGGCACGCAGACTGCGCTTAATAATCACAAATTCTGGCGTCGATAAATCTTCCGACACTGCCTCTATCAAAACATCTCGCTCTCTCAAAACACTCATTTGATAAATTGTCAGTACGCTCCTAGAATCTGGATTTAAATCAAATCGCGAACGTGAACAGCGTGAACTTAACGACTTACCGATTCAATACAATTAAACAAGGAATAAATGAAAAGCCCCGGAACTCTGGCATCGATTAAAATGCTATCCGACGAATAGCAACAGCGATGAGGAGACATTTTTCAGGTCCCATACCTTATTGTTAGCAGTGGTACTGCCTGTGGTCGGAACTGGACCATCAACTTTTCTTTATTTCCGTTTTGATATTCTTTATCTCTAGGTTTAACATTGTCTCCTTTCCAGGTTTGAATCATGCATGCTCCATGAAACAACACAAAAGACCTTAAGGCTTTTTTTTTTTTTTTTTTTGAGACAGCACTTTAGTTTGCGCGTAATTTTCGTCTATTGTACGTTGGCTGTCCACCACTCCCGTCACCGACAAGCCACCCTGCGCCCTCTCTCAAGAAGCTACAACCGTCATCCCGCCGACTTGAAACGGCCCCGACCGTCGCGTTACTTTACCCGGATACGGACTGCACTACGCTTCCTCTCACGAAAAAGCTTTCCCCTTAACCGTCACCCCGCCGAAATTTGGACCCGACCGTAGCATTGTATAAACGTTTGCCCATTCGAACTCTTTTCCACGGTCTTCTTTGGGAACCCAAATCGTCATCCTGCTGCTTTTGAAACTTGGACTGACCGTAGCATTGTATAAATACCACCTGCTGTTCATCTGTGTGTCGACGAAGGCCGGATCGCTGGCCGAAACGTCGAAGAATAAACCACCTGCTGTTGTTGTTTCATCAAGGTTTTGCTTTTCCTCTCAGTTATATATATATATATATATATATATATATATATATATATATATATATATAGACATGCAGGTGCGTATCATACGAAAGGTGGACAAATTCGATATTGCGAAAACTAAGTGTCGCAACAAAAAAGGCTTGCGTCTTCTTGGTCCTGTGCCAGGGGCCTATTTAGGAAAATTATTAAAGTTCGAGTTAATTATATTGTTAATTATTTTGCTTAATTAACTTTTTAATAAGGAGTTTAAGGTCATGGTTTGAAATAGAAAATTGCTCAGCATCATCAAAAAACATTAAATCAACAAATAATAATAATAATAATCATTATTTTTATGTGCCCAAAAACAACCCGGAGGTCTTCACTTTGGCACACAAGTCAATGATAAAATCGAACAGAAACAAAGTAACACGATAAAAGCAATGTAAAGCACAGGTCAAAGGTGTGTCGGAAGCGCTTACAATTGCTTGCGAAAAACATATATATCACTGAATATATCAATATTTGTTTCATTAAGGCGGTTATACGACGATTGTATACGTGACAGGGGTGAGGATCTACCCATGGTGTTGACGTAAAACTCCGTATGGTTCCTAGTTAACCGAGAAGGGACATGAATGTTAATTCTGGATAAAAGCATATCACTATCTTTCATCCCATTTACTACCTTATGTAGAAAAATTAAGTCACGCGAGGCCCTTCTTTCAGACGATGGGCTCAGAGAAATCTTATCAACGAGAAAGTAATGATCATTAATAAAAAACGCCGTTGCAAATAGCGGTCATAAACAGTACGTACGAAACGCTTTTGCACAGTTTCAATTTTCGCTGACTGGGTTCCCGATATTGAGTTCCACGCTACAGATGCGAATTCAAACCGTGATCTTACTGGGGAGCAAAATAAACGAATAATAGAGGCTGGCTTTTAAACAGCTGCGTGATGCGAGATATCAGTCCCAGCATCTTAGTTGCTCTGCCAACAATAGATGACACCTGTGGAATAAACACGTTGGATGGGAATCCCTTCTAGTAGATATCTATTATGGATTGCATTATAACGTTTGCACAAAGTTAGTACCTTTGTTTTTACAGCGTTCAGTGACAAGTAATTCAATCTGCAATGCTGAAGTATTTGGGATACGTCGTGCTGTAAAGTATCACAGTCATCGAGAGTACGAACATTCATAAAAATCTTAATGATTTGTATGAAGGTTCGTTTCTGAATGTTCAGCATTTTTTACATTAGACGATAGATTGTTTACAAAAATGAGAAACAAAAGGGGTCCAAGAATAGACCCTTGGGGAACACCGGAATTGGAAAAGAAAAGTGTTTGAGCGACTGTTATCTATGCGAACGCTGTTGGGACGACATGACAAGTAACTTTGGAACCATTTACACACCTGTGCACAACAACCACATAAAGACAGTTTACGTAATAACAACTCGTGGTTCACTTTATCAAATGCTTTTGACATATCAAAATAAATACAATCAATTTGCCCTCTGTTCATACCAACAGGGACAGAATAGTTCGAAAATGAACACAGGTTAGTTTCAACCGACCGTCCAGTCAGAAAACCATGCTGGCAAGCTTCGAATTTCCGGTGGAAGTAAAAACAAAGTGGTTTGCGCATAACGCACTCGAACACTTTGGAAAACGTCGACAATAAAGATATGGGTCGATAGTTACTAGAAATAGATCGATCACCAGTTTTAAAAATTGGTACAACAACCGCAGATTTCCATAACGATGGAAAAACTCCAGAACTAAGATAAAGGTTAAAAATGTGCCCTGAAGGTGGGTATCAACGGTTTCCCACACCCCTTGATGATAAAGGATGAAAGAATGGGATGGAGTCGGCCTCTGAAGATAACTTTGGTTTTAGATTTTTATGGCTTCAGCTCTTTCTTCCAGGTCTACTCTAATACAAGGAAAAAAGTTATGGCAGTCAATCTTGATATTCGTGGACCGGACGAGCTTGTTGCCCGGTACAACGACAGCTGCTAAAGTAATCGGCAAAAACATTTGCAACCTCATTAGTGGAGTACACAGAGCTATCGTTATCTGAGCGGTTGCGTAGGCAAATCCTCTGGTTGGTATCACGTGTGTGCTGTTTTGCGAACCGCCAAAAATCTTTTAAGCACCGGTTCAAGCTGCGCTCTACACGGTCAAGGTACAAGTGTTTATCTCTAAAGTACAACTTTTTAGTTAGAGCCCGATATATGCTAAGCTGGGCGTAAAATAAATCTGATCCAGTTCGTTTAAAAAGTCTATAAAAATGTTCTTTTTTACGCAGATAGGTTTTCAAATCCTTAGAAAACCAATCAGGATAAACAGAAGCCTTGGAAACGCGCTGTGGCACAAACGTATCAATAGCATCTTTAAAATGGAAGAAAAAGTCTCAGACGCCGACTCAGTATCAGTCATGGCAAGAACCGCGCTCCAGTCAAAGTTTTGGAAGTATTTATACATACTCAAATAATCACCCTTGGCGTAACGATAGGTTGAGCGACAACGAGATACTGGCGTCTTATGTGGAAGGCGGAATAGAACTTCGAACGGTGGGTGAAACACATCTATTTGCACCAAGGGGTTTATAACAGGGATCACATATTCAACTGATATGTTGGAAAGAACGAGGTCAAGGACATTCCCAGCGCTATTCTCGATTGTGTTCAGCTGATCGAGGTCACAGTAGTTCATGAACGAAAATAAACAGGTGCCTTATTTGTCGTTATAAGCTTCTTGCCATTAACAGATCTCAGCGACCAATTTACTCCAGGAAGATTGAAATCTCCATAAACCTGTATTCTGTACTTCGCAAAATCTATTTGTTCAGTAACCTTATCAAAATGTTCTATAAAAAGGACTTGGTCATAAAGTGGCGGAAAGTGATAGTTACCGACTAGGTAATTGAAGCCAGCGCCTGCCTTTATCTCGAGCCAAACACACTCGGAATATGATTTCAGGTTGGGGCGACGGTGCGACGAAAGAGATGACTCACAGGCAATTAAAACGCCACCTCCATACTTTTGTCCAGTGGTCTGGTAATCTCAGTCCTGGCGATACACCTTGTAGCTAGGTGTAAAGTAGTGCAAAAATGAAATTGGGGGTTTTACGTGCCAAACCAACGACGGGCATCTGGCACGCCCCAGCGGAGGACTGAGGATTAATTTGGACAACCTGGGGATCTTTTGCACGTGCAACCGAAAGCTCGGTTACACTTCGGCCGGGATTCGAACACGCCACATGGGAATCCGTAGGCCAACCCTCTCGCCTCAGAGCCACCCAGGCGGCTCGTGTAAAGTAGTGCGCGTCCGGTATCCCATCACAGAGCCTAGTTTCCGTGAGGCAAACGACATCATACTTAGTTGTAGCTAGGTTCGGCATAAACTTGTCGGCCTTCGTACGTAGGCCCCTCACGTTTTGATAGAAGACACTAAGCGTTGCCGCCATTTTCGGGCGTTATTGTTTCCTCGTTTTGAACACGTGTACTGTCAAGGCGACCGAAAAACTGGTGAAAAATACTGCCCTCCGGCCAAACATCAGGTACGTTTAGCACTGCAAGCGCTGCTTCGTCACAAGCCAAGTGGAACGACAAGTACGAAGGAAATCAAGTTATCATCTTCGAACAGACAACCGTCCTTCCTTCCAGGAAAGGTTCAACGAGGTCCGCAATGTCCGACGCAGATGTGTTTGGGTCGAGCGTAGACACAAACAAAGCGAAGCGTCGTACGGTCGCAGAAACAGCATTCAACCTGTTCGGTTTAGCAATGCCAGACGATGGCTTAGCTCGTTGCCGGCGCTTGACAGGAATGAAACCGTCGTCCCCCCTGGTCGCCGAATTCGGGCCTTTGTCACCGCGTAATCCAGAACTCAGCGGCGGGAAATAATTTTCGTCAGCACTCACTGTGTCCGGACTTGATGACGTACGGCCGGGCTGGTTCTCGTGAGCAACCGTCGACGAGGGTCGAGGCTGCACAATCAGCGGGAGCCGCGTTGACGCAGGAGGGGCGTGAAGCCCAGGTGTGTGGGTAGCCGGGGTCCCAGCTGCGATACTCGCATAACGCGGCTGCGTCGGCGATACGAGTGGGATTCTGTCCAGGACGGTCTTGCGGAGCTGCAGTTCCTCAGAGCGAAGGCCTCGGTTTTCCACTCTGAGGCACTTGAATTCCGCCGTCAGAATTTCCAGCTTGTTCGCCAAGTTTTCGATGAGTTGCACAACGCCCGCGAGGATGAACGGGCTTTCTTGCGCTGCGGCTGACTTACCCTCCGGGTCGATGAAATCGTCATTGGCGGTTGAGGCTTTAGCGCCAGTGACTTTCGGAGATAGGCTATGTCGCCGAGTGCAGCCAGAACACTTGAACGTGCTTGTTCCCGTTTCCATGTACTGTACAGGTTGCACTCATCGAGGCCGACGTTGAGGCACTTACAGTGGGATTTACGTCCGCAGCCGGCTGAACAAACAAGATATTGTTGCTTCGAGTAGAAGCGCACTGCACACGAACCACACACATCTTTCAGCCGAGAACTGCAAGACACGTCATCCTTCGCCAGAGCCATCGCATCGAATGCTGCGTCGAGCGATGACGGCGCAGCAGAGGTTGGATGCACTATCTCTCCACGGGGCGCGGTGCTGCCAGGACCCAAAATGCGCTCCGATAACAAACCGAAACTTAAAAACCCGTCGAATTTGTACGGTTCTTCAGAAAGCCGTAAACTGCTTCGCGTGCCTCCTATCGTTCCGCGATTTGTTGATTTAGTGTTTTTCAATAGACTTGATAATATTTTAATTGAAACTATGTCCTTAACACAATATTGAAAAAGGTAATTACGCACAAAAAATTAACAATTTAATTATCTCGGACTTTAATCATTTTCTTAAATAGGCCCCTGGCCCAGGACCATGACGATACAAGCCTTTTTTTGTTGCGACGCGTAGTTTTCGCAAAATCGACCGTGTCCACTTTTCGTGAAACAACCTGCATATTAGCCTTGTGCGAAGACTGGATTATGAGTTCGAAGGGAATTTGAATCGAATAGTCGTTGTAGCCGAATATTTCCGATTCGAATATCGAATAGTTTTTCCACGGCTTTCACTACTGTAGCATAATGCTTAGACGAAATCCCAGCTAAACTTGTGAAGGTTGTTCAACTTGTTCATTTATAAGTTAAGTTTAATTTATCTATATTTATAAACTGTGACCTCAGAAGGTCTGATGTCTTGGGATGGCATGTAAACGACGGATTTGACATAGAATGAATCCTATAGAGATGGCCAACTATACCCTATTGAATGAATTTACAAATCTTGCTATATAAAAATATCCTTTCTTTAATCTCGACTTAAAAAGAATTAATCGCGCATGCTGAACAGGCTGAAGGGCATCTCTGCCTAACAGAGTATACTCTTGCATAACAGTCCGTTCAATTTTGAAATTTTACTACAATCTAGATATACGGATTCACAAATTTTCCATTTGTTTGAAAATACAGCCGGCACGCGTGCATCATCCCGCTATTAAAATGTATGCTTTTCTTCGAAGCACGCAATCGCGATATTCTATACTTTTCCAAGTGTTTATCGTGGTGGGTTACCCCGTTCAGTGCGCTGCTTACCGAGCACCGATGCAATGCAGAGAAGCAACACCCCGGAGCTCGCTTCGCGGATGTAGCTTCTCCGCAGTGCACCGGTGCTCAGTAAGAAGCGTACTCAACGGCGCTAACCCGCCGAAATCAATAATAATTATAATAATGTTTTATTTTGCACCAAAAATACCTGACGCAGAGGCCTGCAGACTTCGAGAAACGGGAATATTGCATTCCTCCTCGAAGCGAATACCGAATACTGTATTATTCGAATGTGTGTATATATATATATATATATATATATATATATATATATATATATATATATATATATATATATATATATATATACAGGGTGTTTCAGAGAGGGAATCGCTCCTGCGAAAATACTATCGCAACGAAAAAGGTTGTGGCGTTTTGGTCCTCGGTTAGGAGCCCATTTAGCAAAATTATTAAAGTCCGGGATAATTGAGTTGTTAATTATTTTCGCGTAATTAACTTTTTTAATATTGTGTTTAAGGGCATGGTTTAAATTAGAAAATTGCTCAGTATCATCGAAAACACTAAATCAACAAATTGCAGATCGATAGAAGGCACGCGAAGCATTTTACGGCTTTCTGAAAAACCGTTCAAATTCGACTGGTTTTAAGTTTCGGTTTGTTATCGGAGCGCATCTCAGCCCCGGCGGCACCGCGCCCCGTGGAGAGATAGTGCAACCAGCCTCTGCTGCGTCGCGCGATGACAGCGCAGCAGAGGCTGGGTGCGCTATCTCTCCACGGGGCGCGCTGCTGCCAGACCCTGAGATGCGCTCCGATAGCAAACCGAAACTTAAAAACCCGTCGAATTTGTGCGATTTTTCAGAGAGCCGTAAAATGCTTCGCGTGCCTTCTATCGATCTGCAATTTGTTGATTTAGTGTTTTTCGACGATGCTGAGCAATTTTCTAATTTATACCATGCCCTTAAACACAATATTAAAAAAGTTAATTACACAAAAATAATTAACAACCTAATTATCCCGGACTTTAGTAATTTTCCTAAATGGGCCCCTGGCCTAGGACCAAAACGCCACAAGCCTTTTTTCGTTGCGATGAGTAGTTTTCGCAGGAGCGATTTGGCCTGCGTTCTCTGCAACACTATATATATATATATATATATATATATATATATATATATATATATATATATATATATATATATATATATATATATATATATATATATATATATATATATAGATATATAGGCGGTTTCATTCGGATTCAGGCAACGAGTGGCAGTCGTATTTTTTATTTTGCTTCAATATTTTATATTTTGTAGACCATGTTCCAAGAAGAACAATCCTTTCTGTTTTAATTTAATTACATGATTAGTTCCTGAGAAAAAGAAATCTCAGACAAGCGGGAAAGAACTACGACGTTAAAGGATTGTCGTGTGTGGCGTTTCTTGAATCACTCTCAATCTCAAAGTATTGAATAGAGAGCGTCTATAATTTTTAGTGTGATAGTTATGAAAGTAGGTAAAACGACATTACAACTGCTATTTATTATTCGTCGCTCCAATTTTTTTAAAAATCCGCGAATCATGCCTCCGCGAACACCTGTGACCTAAATTGAGGATTTTTTTAGTCGACTATGTTTAGTTTTGTTTTTAAAATAATACTACGTGTAGAACCTTTCATTGCCTTACACATTATCTAAAGTTAGTTTCTTAGTCACGTACGAGTCCTGAGAAATAAATATATGAAGCAAAAGAAGGTTTTCACTTTTTGTTCAATTTCAGCACGCAGTAAAAAAATAAAAAAATAAACTTTTTTAAATTGTTTTTTGCGTCGCGTTTATTTTCCACTTTTCTTTTAGCCAGAATACAAACTGTTAGAGGTATATGCACAAGTTTTGACTTTTAAGCCTCTAAATAGGGTAAAAAACGAGCAAATGCTAATTGTGGGTTTATGGGTTATAGCTGTATATTTTATTCCTTAATATAATAATGTAAGGAACGTTAAATAAATACTCATATAAAAGACATGAATGTCGTTAGGCGTATAATAACAAGTTTGCAATTCCAAACGTCTCAACACTACAAAATCGCAACTGCCGAAGGCGGGTTTTCAGACATTTTCCGCCTGTACCATGATTGGAGGGGCCTCCAGCCTAAACCCTATGGGCTAAATAATCTATACTATGTTAGAAATATCAAAGTATAATATTGTAAATCATTAGGGTGAAAATACACTTTCCATTGAAAACCTAGATTTTTAAATACGAAATTTTATATTTTTAATCCGAAATTCATGTTGATAACAAAACCGAATCATTTTTAGCATATTTAAAGGCTTAAAACTCGAAACCAGAGCATATGCCTCTAACGGAATGCATTCTGCGTTAAAAAAAGGTGTAAAATGTAAAAAAATGTAAAGCAAACAAAAAAAATATTATTATTTTTAATACTGAGTGCTGAAATTGAACGAAAAGTGAAAACCTTCTTTGTTTCATAATTTATTTCTCAGTACTCGTACGTGATTATGACACAATCTTTACATAATGCAGAAGGCAATGGAAGGTTCTACACGTTGTAATTTTTGTAAAAACAAAACAAATCATAGTCGACTAACGAAAAAATCCGTAGTTAAGGTCACAGTTGTTCGCGGAGGCATGTTTAGGAATTTTTACGAAGATTGGATCGACGAATATTAAATAGTAGTTGGATTGTCATTTTACCGACTTGCATATATATCACAATAAAAATATATAGCTCTCTTTTGAATACTTTGATATTGAGAGTGATTCAAAAACGCCACGCACGAAAATCGTCAGAACCCACCATCGGCATTTGCTCTTTTTTAGCATATTTAAAGGCTGAAAACTCAAAACCAAGGTAAACACCTCTAACGAAATGTATTCTGGCTAAAAGAAAAGTGTAAAAATAACGCGCCAACAAGTATAAAAAAAATTAAAATTATTTTTTTATGCAGCGTGCTGAAATTGAACGAAAAGTGAAAACCTTTCTGTTTCATAATTTATTTCTCAGTACTCGCACACAATAAAAACATAAACATGGCTTAATTTGGAAGGAAATGAAAGGTTCTACACGTGGTGTTATTTTAAAAACGATACTGAACATAGTCGACTCAAAACAAAATCCGCAATTTAGGTCCCAGTTGTTTCCGGAGGCATGTTTGGGTATTTTTACAAAAATTGAAGCGACGAATAATAACGAGTAATTATAATGTCGTCTTACTTACTTGCACATATATAACACTAAAGAAATATAGACTCTCTTTTTTGAATACTTTGAGAGTGAGAGGGATTCAAAAACGCCACACACGACAATCGTCAAAACCTCGTCGTTCTTTCCCGCTTTTTTTTAGATTTTCTGTCTCAGAAACTAATCATGTCAGGACAATAAAATAAAAGGATTGTTCTTCTACGAGTGCCACTCGTTGCCTAAATCCGAATGAAACCGCCCATATATATATATATATATATATATATATATAATTATAATTCTAAAACGTTCTCAAATTTTTGTTTTCCAATAGCAGACTCTTTTATGTGGCATGAGCTGGTTTGCGTGCTAAAGGTGGTCAGCGGTATCCATCCAACCAATACACCCTAGAAGACAAGACCTGTAAATTAGAAAATCGTTAGTGGATTTCTAAGCCACCCAAGGCAGAAATTGATTGACGCTTGACGAGAGCATGGCGCAAAGTAGCACACACGTTCATATTGGCGTCGCCGCGAGGTTGCGTTGCGCTTTGTTGTGAATCGCTGAAAGATGCAATGGACGCGTCGCTGACGTGTCTCGCCGTTCGTCGCAGGGCGAACCTTGTGGTTCATGCTCGTGAAAGCGAAGCCAATTGAGACTATGCCCAAGACCCCCCACCGTGAGAACGCGACATCATGCCCAACGAACTCGCCTTAGGTGCGTTGGCTATCACTTTCACTGTACCGTAAAATGAGACAAGCCTTCTCTGTTTGGACCTTAAAATGCACACCTAGTGAAATGAAATCCCAGACAAAAGCTCACATGACAAGATCTCTCAGGACAGGAGCTCACCGGACAAAAGCTCACCGGAAAAAAACTCATCCCTTTTTCACAGACCCGGACAAAAGCTAACCAGTAGAACATTTTATGTTTATCTTAACACGAGTGCGGACCGCTTAGGAACTTGCGTGCGACACTAAAATGTAACGATAACCTAAATCTGACAGGCGCGTGATTTGTTGATAAGAGTAGAAACAAGCTTATTTATGAATTGCTTAGAAGCGAATGCCGTGCCCTTCTTGCTCCAGCAGTCTCGGTAGATCTCGGTGTACCTTCAACCCCTCGCAAAATGTTTTCAGACTTTTCTGCAGGCATTTACTGGATGTTCGCATCCTCTTCACTGGAAGCTCACCTCTCCCGGCTTGTGTCAATGCCGTGGCAACGAGTGTCTTATTTTGAATAAGGCATTCAATCATGCCTCCAAACTCTTGGATAGGCGAGGCGGGCCATCTTCTGGAATCCGGTTTTCCGTCCACCATAGGTGTTGTTCGTCTGGTCTTTATCTTTAAGAGTGTAGTCGCACATTTTGCACCGCTCCGGGGGAAACTGCGGTCGTCGTAGGCGCACAGTCGGGCAAAAGGAAGAATTCTCTCTGAGTGCCGCCGCAAAAGGAGTAGAATCATAACGGAAGGACCCGTTGACATACGTGCAATCAAAGTATTTCAGCAGGTCGCCGATGTCACCGGTAGACTTTTTCCTGATGCAGGTTAGTCTTTTGGGGACAAGCTGTGCTGGAAAAAACGCCTGCCTAACCGAAACCTCGCGCAGCTTTTTTAATTGGTTATTTGTCCTGTACTTGCCCAAAAGGGCCAACTCCCTTTCCTTCAATATATTTCAAACATTCGCAACTCAAAGGTTCTTATATACTAGTTTTGCTTCAGTTGCCCTTTCGCCTGAGATAATCCTTGATTTAAAATACATTTATGGCGCACAATGATGGAAATAATTTGATTGTCTTAGCCATTCTCTTCAAATATTACCCTGAACCCCAAGAAAATCTATGCATTAGTAATCAAGAGACATTGTGCCCAACCTTAATGTGTGCGTTTAGCGTGACATAAGCACAATTAAAAAGCGAGGTCACCGTAGGGTAACTTCGCTTCTTCGGTCACTCTTCGGGTTAAAAAAACTTCTTTTCCGAAAGTTTCTTTGGTGTGGCATGAGGGATGCTCCGTCATATCTTGAGTTGCTCTTATCAGCTCCACTCATTTCCGGTGCCCTAAATTTCTGTCCCAAACCGTTGGTTATCTGCCTGCTATGGCTTCTCTATCGACAAGTCTGCATGGGATGGGGTACCACTTCTTCTAAAATGATGCAATGTCCATCACGCTTGCATCTTCATCCCCGTCCGTGTTTCGGACGGGTAGAATTGAAAAAATAAGGTAAGCTTTTTGTAGTATTTCTGATCGAGCGGTGGCCAGGGGGCCGCCGTTGAAGCTCAAAGAAGGAATGACAACCGCCGGCTGCTGGTCATGGTCTCTGAGTCTTGAGCACCCCGAGCGCGGATGCCCGGCCCTGTTTATTCCACGCGCGGCATCGGCTTCTTTTTCAGTGCCGTCATTATAGGCTATATCCAAATACTACTTATTCTCTCCCTCCCTTGACAAAAAAGCAGAGACAAAAAAAGGAAAATACCACGTAACGTATTCTCTCCCTCCCTTCACAAAGAAAAAAAAGGGAAAGAAAATACCACTACTTCTTGAAAAAAAAATTACACTTCACACTGCACCAAAAGTTCAAAGAAAAGAAGAAAAAATATAGTCCAAAGATTCAAATGACTATGATTTCATGAGATGTCGATGATGGGCTCATGTCCAAGATATTCATGACATAGTCCTTGAATCGTTCTGGTAATCGTGTATGCCGTCTTGGGCGTCCTTCTACTCGAAATGGCGATGGTAGAGGTGTTGAAACGGGCGTTGCGAAGCGCGATTCAGTAGGCATGCTTGCGGTCAGGTGTGGTGGCGATGAGCATGATGATGCACCAAAAACAGCATCCGCGGTGGACGCGGCAATGATATTAGGCGTAGCCGAACCCTCGGGCTCAGGACCAGCACCCGAAACACAATCAGGCGCAAATTAAATTGGGGACTCATGCACTGGTGGCGTAACGCCAGCCTCGGAGTCCACAGAGGGGGGCCCTGCTGATCTGCCGCTCGGACTGGAGTCTGGCAGAGAGCTGCAGTACCCAAGTCCAAAGAGTGAAGAACTGGGACCATGAAGTGAAGCAGGTGTCGGAGTTCCAGGCCCAAGAAGGTGACGAACAGCTCCGGCAAGGCATGGTGGAGAAGCACGTGGCGGGGATGGACCACGACCATGAACAGCTGGTGCTGTGAAGCGGAACCCAGTAGCTCCAGGAACCTGAGCATCTGGAACCGCTGAACCAGGAATTTCAGGGACTCCACGAGGAGGGCAGCCAGGAACATTCGCTGCAAGGGGTGAGGTATGTAGGGGGAAAATATCGTCCTCTGGAGCCCAAGAATACTTCGTAGGCTTCAGCGTTGTTCGAGTCAGCCTTTCAGCGTTCCACGTTGTTCCATCGTCAAGTTTGTACGTATACGGACCAATTCTTTCACGGATCTCCTGCGGAGTTGAATATTTATGTCGCATTTTGCCTTTTGGTTTTGATTTGAAAATCTTTACAAAATCTCCAGGTGCAAAAGATGGAATCTTCACGGCTCTGCGTGAGTCAGAATACTGCTTCATTTTTTTCTGATAGCTCTGAACCCTATTTGGTAACCCCTGTCGAACGTCAGCCTGTGGTACTGAAGGCTCATTGGTATTCCTTCCTTGAAGGTGCAAACGTGTACGATGATTGCGACCGTGTAAGAGAAAAGCTGGGGTTTCTCCCGTGGCAGCATGGCGTGTGCTTCTATATACACCAAGATACTCAGTGACTGTGTCGTAAATAGAACGCTGTTGTACAAGGGCCAACTGAATAGTAGATTTCAGAACCCTGTTAAATCTCTCCACTTGACCATTCGCTTGCGGGTGGTATAACGCAGACTTGGTGTGTTTTATTCCATTTGTCTCGAGGAACTGCGAAAATTCCCTTGAAGTAAATTGAGGTCCGTTATCGCTGGTAATCTCCTGGGGTAGTCCCTCGCGAGAAAAAATCGACTTCAGGAAACTGATGACCGAACCAGTCGTGACACTGGAGACAGCTGCCACTTCCGGCCACTTGCTGTGGTAATCCACTACAGTGATGAAAAATCGTTCCTTGGCAGGTGCCTGTTCGAATGGGCCGACGATATCTATGCCAAGCTTGGTCCAAGGATGTAAAGGAAACTCTACCGGCTGCAGAGGCGCGGGAGATGACTTAGCTGGCTTGTCGGTCGCTTGGCAGACTGTGCAATGCTGCACGTAGTCCTTAATTTGCATGGAGATGTGAGGCCACCAGTAAATTTCTTTGATGAGGCTTGTGGTCCTCGAAATTCCTTGATGCGTTTCGTGACCAACCTCAATCACTTGATTCCGAAGGCTAGATGGAACTACGATCTTCTCTCCTTGAAAAAGAAGTCCATCGATCACGGAAAGCTGCTCACGAACGGAAAAGTATGACTTCAGCTCTGAAGACAGCTTGTTATGCTCTGGCCATGATGAAGAAATAAACGTCATAACTTGGGGGAGCACGGGATCCCTAGCAGTTGCTTCTTGGAAATCCTTCTGGTTAAGGCAAGCGCAGATGACAGAAACGACCTCTTCTTTAAAAACTGTGCCGTTCTCTGTATCTGACACTGGAAGGCGAGACAAAGCGTCTGCGACGAGATTGTTGCTGCCTTTCTGAAATTCCATGATAAAATTATAATTAAAAAGTCTGGCAACCCAACGGCTGATACGATGAGGCCGGACGCCAGTTCCTTGAGTTGTCATCAAGGTGACAAGTGCTTGGTGGTCAGTACGGATGGTGAACTGCCGGCCCCACAAATAAACGTGCCATTTTTCACAAGCCCACAGTATGGCCAGAGCTTCCTTTTCGCCAGTAGAATACTTTCGTTCAGCCTCCGTGAGAGAACGGGACGCGAACGCAACGGTTTTCAGCTGTCGTCCGTGTTGTTGTTGGAGAACAGCCCCTAAACCGTAATTAGAGGCGTCGGTCGAGACTATGACAGGAATGGTAGGGTCGAACATAGAGAGTATTGGTGCCTGCCGAATGCAGGACTTAATATTTTTGAAACTGGCAGCTACATCAGGGGACCAGACATAAGATACACCCTTGCGTAGGAGACGACGAAGGGTTCAACGACCGTGGCACAATGTGGAAGAAACTTACTATAATACTCTACAAGACCCAAAAAGGCCTTCAATTGTGACGGTTCTGTTGGCTCTGGAAAATTCAGGACTGCGTCTATCTTCGACGGAAGGGGTGCTATGCCTTCTGCAGACAAACGATGACCCAAAAATGAAAGTTCATGAACATTAAAAACAGCTTTTCGATTTAATTTCATTCCTGCCTGAGTGATTCTTTTGAGTACGTCTCGCAGGTTATCATCGTGCTCCTGTTGGGTTGACCCATATACAATGACATCATCTAGATAGAACTGGACGCCTCGACAGCCTTTGAGGATTTTGGACATTACTTGTTGGAAAGCCGCAGGGGCCGAAGCTAATCCAAAACAAACCCGTTTAAAACGGAAAAGCCCCTCATGGGTCACGAAAGCGGTGAGGTCGCGACTATTAGGGTCGAGGCGTACCTGATGGTAGGCGGATGCTAAATCCAATTTTGAAAAATGTGACGCTCCTCGAAGCGAGTTTAACAACTCGTCGATATGCGGGAGTGGAAAAGAGTCAACGACGATAGCTCGATTCGGCTCTCTCAAATCAACACACATCCGGATTCCGCCGTCTTTCTTTTTACTACGACGATAGGTGAAACCCATTCCGAGGCGTTAACGCGCTCGATGACGCCTTGACGCTCAAGTTTCAGAATCTCTGCTGTGACCGCATCACGCAGAGTAAGCGGTAAACGACGGAGCTTTGACTGTACTGGTGGAACATGGTGCCGTACAGTGACTGTATGCGTGTGATTTTTAACCAGTCCCAGCTCAGAACTGAAAAGATCTTCAAATTCTTCAAAACCACGTGGCAGTTTGGAGAAATCACTCACCGAAGAAGACTTTGGATTCTGTTCCGAAGTATCAGATGAAGGAGCACTTGAAGATGATGGGAAATGGTCGCTAGCGGAACCAGAAGGACCTGAAGTCTTGTAAAATGATGGTGTGAGTGGACTACTTGGAGCACCAGATGAACTCGCAACTTGTGATGTTGAAGTAGAGGAACCCGCGGTACGTGGTGACTGCGGGCCGTCAGCCGATTTCATATGTCCGTGGTCGGCCGAACGGGAGTCAGCTGCATTAATATAAAAACATTTCAGCTGTACCCCTGACAAAATAAGCTTGAGATCACGGACGGCGTCTGTGCCGAGCAGAGAACGTCCCTTGCTCACAACGTAGAACAGGATCGTCGCGAAGCGATCGTTGAAAGTGACGTTTGCATGAAAACAACCTAAGACTGGGATGGATCCCTGAAGGTAATGCACCAAAGTGCGCGGTGGTTTCATTAATTGAATTCGACAATTCCTGGTAATTCTTTGGAAGGTGGGTTCAGAGATGATAGACACTTCCGATCCAGTGTCAATTAACAAAGACATCGGGATGCCGTTTACCTGTACATCGGCAATGAAGTTTTGTCGCCGTCGGCTGGCTGGCTGCGGAGACTCATCGCAAGACCCAACCGTGTACACGCTGGGTCGTAGGTCGTCGTCGTCGTCGTCTGGGAACGTCACGATGCCATGGATGGGAGTCCTGGCATGACCAGCTCCGGAACGCTGGTACCGGCGCCCGAAGGATTGGCCACGTCCAATCGGCAAGGCTAGTTGACGTCGATCGCTGCCGACGGGTGGAGGTGGGTAACTCCGGCAGACGTTGGCGAAATGCCCGGACTTGCCACACGAGAAACACGTTGCCCGCGAAGCAGGGCACATCTCTCGGGGATGGGGCCGACGGCCACAAAATTGACATGGAACTTCATCGGGCAGAAAAGTGTGCGCTCCCGGAGGCGCATCACGCGCCGAACGACGGTTCGAGGTACGGGTGAGCACCCGAGATTGGTGAAAAGGTGAGTAGGAAACGCCGGCAGGATGCCGAAGCCCGCCATCTTGACTAGGGTTAGTGACGAACTGCTGTGGAGAGCGGTCATTTTGACAGAGCGGAGCGACTACCCGATCAACGGAGGAGGACAACTGTGATGCGTCAGAACGCGAAGCAGCTCCTAATCGATGGTACATATCGCAGTCTCGAGATGTCTGCTCGAACTGTTGTGCAAGGGAGACAGCACGTTCGAGGCTCGGTGCGGTAGCCCCCACAGACTCTCGGATCAGCCGATCCTGTACCTCCGATGATCTAAGTCCCGTCAAAAACATCTCCGCGATTCGATCGTCAAGAGAGTCCCCATAGTCGCAAAACGATCCGAGGTGCCGCAGCGCTCCAAGGAAATCCAGTACGCTTTCACCGGGCGCCTGGACACGACTGTGAAACTTTTTCCGCTCAAGGACCACGTTCCTACCAGCAGCGAAATAACCGTCAAGAGTAGGGATGCCGCGAACTTTTTCGAACCGAAGTTTCGATGATCGAATCAAGCGGTTCGAAAGGTTCGAACGATTTCGAATTTTCGAACTTTCTATATCGTAAAATTCGACGGAAGTCGAATTTTCGAACTTGTTAAGCGAAGAGTTCGACGCTTTTCGAACCGTCGAAACTTATTACGCTAAAAAATTCGATCCCTTTCGAACTTTCGAATTTATTACGCTGCAAAATTCGATGCTTGTCGAACTTTCGAACATGACAGACCAAAAAATTCGATGATTTTCGAACTTCTGAATTTCTTGCACTAAAAAGTTCGAAATTTCGAACTTCCTACGCCAAGGAATTCGATAATTTTCGAACTTTCGAACTTATTTATCGAGAGAATTCGTAAAGTTTCGAACTATCGAATCCTGAAATAATCAAAAGTTCGACGAACTTCGAACTTTTAGGTAAAAGTTCGACGTTCGTCGAACTTCGAAAGACCGGCGGACGGTTTCATTTAGAATTTACGTGTTGTGCTGCGTTTCTTACCAAAGACAATGCCGTTTATTACAATGTTCTGGCACGCTCAGTTTTAAAGAAATTAATTCCCGAAGGGGCGAGGAAGGACGACGGGTTTTTGACGATTGCCGTTTGTGCCATATTTGAAGCGGGCTAAAGCCGAAGCTATTTACGGTTGAGATGTTAAACGTTTTAAGAATGATCTGTGTATAGCTTAGGTAAGTAGATGTGATTATTGTTACTCAAGATGAGTTTCGAAGAAATATCCAAACATGTATCTACGGGCGATTATGCTCTGATCTTGGTATTTTGTTTTTCATCTAAGTTGCTTGAGGTATCGCATTTAAATTAACACCACAGACAGTATATATAATTGCCATCTGCAGAATACAAAATCATGTATTTATTGTTTTTTCACGTTGAGGAATAAATTAAGTCAGGGGTAGATTTCTAATATTAATCAAATTCAAGACGTCATTAATTTTTTTTTTTTTTTTTTTTGCTTACGTTTTTGGGATGTGTTTCTTTAGCCTGTACATTTGAGTAGGAGAAACTTGTTTCGAAGTTCTGAGCTTCTGAATATGCAAGAATACAAGACACTTCCGGTGGGATTTTTATAGTTTCTTTCTTTTTTTCTCCAGCTTTTTATACCCGCATTTATTGTTATGTTTTTCTTTCTTTACCAATGTCACAGTTATTGAGGTCGAAAAGACATAGCTTTGAACTTCGGAACCTCTAAGCATGTGACAAGTAGTGCCTTCTGACAATGAGTTTGACAATGACCACCTACGGCGTCTACGCGATCTTTTATGCTGCGAAGAGCGACAGTAGTTATACATACACATAAATAATTTCAGATTAAAATAAGCTCGACCTCTTTCCCCGTATTGTTTTTTTTTAGTTTTTTTTTTTAGAGTCCGAAATATCTGGAAGGAGGCGAAGGGGGGCCAGAGCACCCCCTCCCCCCGTTTTTTCTCTTCCGACGCCACGTGTATGGTAGAACGCTCCTCGACCTCCAGTTGTGTCGGCTTCTGTGCTTTTTGCGGGGCGTTTCCTCCGTCCCGGAAAATAAACCTCCAGGACAATTACAAACTTAACTAACTATATGCCAGCGTCACTCGGGCGGCGTTCGATTGCATTACTACCAGCGTGCAAGGCGTGGGAAGGTAGTTTGCCAAGTCGCTTCAAAGGTTTTTCTGAGCCTCAACCTCCTGCCCTTCCCTGGCCGTTTCGAACTGGGTGAGTATCGTAAAACAGTGCGTTCGTGTGATCACTACTGCGCAATGCATGTTAAAGACCCCCCACCCCTGGGCTGGTGGTCAAAATTACTGATCTATGGTCACAAGTCACTCTGTACTGGCAAATATTCCAGCACATCCGGGACACTCGTCGTCTCATTTAATTGTCTGACCAACATCGCGGAATCTAAATATCACACCTAACTTTTCTAAACCTGATTTCGTGAAAACCAGTGAGTCGTGAAAACGTTATTTCAAACTGAAACTGTGGAGGAACATTAAAACCGGACTTCGAACGTTGAAATCTTGGACTTGAAAAAATTCAAGATCTTCTGAAGTTTTTTTTTCGAATTAGCTTTAAAGGAGAATCGAAACTATCGAACTTTTCGAACTTTGTGTAGAAAGAAATTCGAAATCTTCGAATTGTTCGAACTTTATGTCTATAAAAGTTCGAAGCGTTCTAATTTTTCGAATTTTATATCCAAGGAATTTCGAAATCTCCGAATTTTTCGAACTTCAGATTCAAATAAATTCAAATTTTTCGAATATCTCGAATTTTTAAGTTAGGGAAGTTCGAGATCTTCGAATTTATCGAACCTCAAGTAAAATAATATTCGAAATATTCGAACCCGAAATTTTAGAAACCGTGAAAGCTTCGAACTTTTCTAATTCGAAACTCTACTGTGGTCGAAAGTTACGAATTTTTCGAATTCGAACCTCGGTCGGTACGAAAATATCGAAATTTTTCGAATGCGAACCTCAGTTCGCTTCGAAAATATCGAAACCTTCCGAAATCGAACCTCGGGTGGTTCGCGACATCCCTAGTCAAGAGCCGTTAATAGAACGTCAAACTCTGTGACGTTCTCGTTCACGGCGGGTCCTGCCATATTAAAGGTAGCTACGATACGCTGGCCCTCCTGGCCAAGCGAGCTTATAAGAGGGCACGTTTGCGCTTAGCTGAATACTGATCAGCTTCAAAAACATCGAGGTAATTCATAAAACTCGATTTCCATGTCTTCCAAGGCTGTATGGGGGTGCCTGGCGTTGGCAAAAATGGCGGGGGAGCTGGGAATGGAACAGCCGCCATGTTGGGACAGGTTCGAAGGTTCGAACGTTGAGCACGAAGTAAACTTAGCGATAAATGAATTAGTACTTGCCAGTGTCGGCCACCACCCATCCGCGGCGGGGAGTTTGTTAAGAAAATCCCATCCTCGTCACCAAAATGTAGTATTTTGATCGAGCGGCGGCCAGGGGCCCGCCGTTGAAGCTCAAAGAAGGAATGACAACCGCCGGCTGCTGGTCATGGTCTCAGAGTCTCGAGCACCCCGAGCGTGGGTGCCCGGCCCTGTTTATTCCACGCGCGGCATCGGCTTCTTTATCAGTGCCGGCATTATAGGCTATATCCAAATACTACACTTTTGACCAAGTTTGTGAATAAACGGGTGCGCATTTGTCCGGCAAGCTTTTGTCCGGTGAGCGTCTGTCCGATGAGATTTCGTCCGGTTACCAGAGAAATGACAAAACCTAACTTATTGCCCCTCATTCTATCCCCGATTGTCTTAGCCCGTTTTTTTTTACACACCTACCAAATATATATTTTTTGTGTTTGGTTGAAGTTTTTGTACGCTTTGTTTGTTATGAGTGACTGAATTGCTTTTTAGAGCGCAGCTCTTAGGTGCCCGTTTCCCGCTTGAGCGGCGTCGCCGTTGGCATAACCTCAAGGTCACGTGACCCCCAAGGTCACGTGGCACCTGAGGTCACGTGACCCCCTAGGCCATGTGGCTCCCCAGGTCACGTGACCCCCCCCGCGGTCACGTGAATCCCGAGGTCACGTGACCCCCGAGGTCACGTGACCCTCCCGGTCACGTGGCCCCCAGGTCCCGTGGCCCCCCAAGTCACGTGACCCCAGGTCAAATGGCCGCCCCGAGGTCACGTGACCCCCCCCCCCCCCCGAGGTCACGTGAACCTCCCCTCCGCGCCTTCTCCTCCTCTTCAAGAGCTGCGCTCTAATTCGGTGTTACAGGGAGTTGTAAACGGCTTTTTAACTCTTTGTATTATTGTTTAGGTTAATTTGGAAGATCAGTTATTGTACTATACTTCCTGTGGCAATTCACTTCTTTCTCTTTTTTCGACGCAATGTTTAGTTAGTTTTCGCACCCGCAGGTAATATTTTTTGTTGAAGGATCCTGTAACCTATTTATATTGTTACCAAATTATAAATAAACTTAAATTTTTACATACTATTGAATTTTCGATCACATGAGTTTGGGGTATCAAAGTATTTTTATAGCTGGCTATATTGTGCCGATATCGCCTCCATCGCCCTACGCAGTTTTCTAGACTAAAGAAGAGCTTGCTGTCCTACTTACAATTCTGTTTAGAGAATGCTAAATGAGGATTACAAAGGTATCAAATTCTTACCTTCCACCAAATATCATCTGAGCCGTCATAAGTCATTGCATATCGGAGGCTACTGCCGAGCCTTGTGTATGCTGGACCCATAGTAGCATTTCCCGCGTAATTGTGGTGGTATCCGCAGACCTGTGATAACAGGATCGCCAACGTTCACCAAACATTTTCATTTTGCGCCATGAAACTTGATTTTTTTGTAGATTCATAAAGTAGGTCTTTGGTGCCTTTTATTTTACAATGCAGCGTTTTGGTTATTGTAAACAGTTTTGGGGCTTGGCTTGAGATAAACTATATCAAACTTTGATATCGCACGTTGTATTGACAACGCAGTTGGTCACTTCTAACATCGAAGAAAATCTTTAATCTTTTTCTTAATCGTTTGCGTAAACTACGTCTTCATAATGTTAAAAAATGCTTTTGTGCGTCTTGAAGACTCGAGCATACATCTTCGTTATTCCGAAGTGTTCTTCTAAAAAAAGCACATCATAGTGAAGACAAAACTAGCACCGAGCTCTAGCAACAGCGTAGTTGAAGGAAGCTAGTTTCTTTTACTGCCATAGCAGATAGTGGGACACTCCATGGGCAATTAGCGCATACTGCGGTCCATATCAAACATGGGGCATTTACGGCACTTTACCAAAAAATCTCACACCGTCGTCATGCTGCTGACGTCACGCCGCTGGCCAAAACCGTGAGGTCACGCCGCGTATCACTTCACCTGTTACCTGGCGTCAGCTGATACCATCATCTGACATTGTCATGTCAATTCACGTTGTACAGTGACGTCTTGCGAATAATGACGTCAGATAACACCGTGTTTCCAGTGATGTCATGACGTCCCTTGTCGCTGTGTCGTCACGCGTGACAGTGGATCTTAACTCGACACCATGACAGCACGTAGAAACATAAACATCGGCCTTGTGAAACGGAAATGATAGAAAGAAAGCGGTTTCGCGATTTAAAAAAAAGTTATCGGGCCATAAAGAGGTTTAACATTAGGTGAGGTTTAAGCCGGCGTAACCACGGGCGTGAAGGTAGTTGGAGCTACATGCTTGAAACTTGAGTGCTCATTTTTGGAAGTGTTCTTGGCTCACCAGAAGGCGGTGTTAGTTTGTGACCAACAACATTGCTTTGGACGTTCAGGCAGCCACACAACGACATGGGCCGGTTCGTCTGTCTTATGCAGCCTCGTCGTTTTGTGTATTTCAAACTCGGGTGCGCGATTTTCGGAGACCTCTATGGTTACCATAAGGAAGTCCTGAGTTGTGTCCAATAAAGTTGTGCAGAGGCTCACAAAATGTTATTTGTATTACCATCAGCTCGGAAATGACTTCTTAGCGGCTCCTACGTCACACTCCAGCTGCCACAGTATCTCACCTTACAGGTTGCGTAAGCGCTTGCAAATTTCATACAGATTTTGTATGATAAGGAACAAAGTTTAGCTTGCAGACACAAAAGTTGAAAATAAATCCGCATTTCTTGATTTTATAACAAAACATATTGAATGACTTTATATACTAGACAAAGAACTGGAATTTCGTTACTAAATTGATTACTTTTCGACTCAAAGCCTCAATAAATATATATTATATAGTTTGTTTATTTATTTTATTTTATTTTTACGACCGACATTTCTTCTCAATGGAAGGACGTTTATCATGGTTCTTAGTTTCTTTTACGTGCTTTCACTGTTTTTTTTTTGTTCTGTATGTTTATTTTGAGTATTGTATGTACTCACAAATAGCACTTCAGATAACAGACCCGTGGAAGTTATTTTTTTGAGGTAAAAGCATTGCGTAGCATTTCATTGGGCACTACATAGTACCAACAAACCAGTTTAACAAGCTCGAATTGTTTTTCACATATTAGCACTCTCTTCGAAACCTAGTAAAATATTGTTGAATCGTCTGATATCGCCCATGGTTGCTCTTATTGCCCTATAAGTTTTTGTTTTATTTTAGTAATATTGGTACTGAGGGTACTGAATACTGAATATAAGGAAGGCTAAATACAACAGTGACAAACGACACCTTCCAAATAGAAACGAACATTTATTAACCCGAAGTCCGTATATCTAGGGTAGGAAAAGAAAAGAGGTGAGAGGGAAAGCCGAAAGGAGGTGACCCAACTTCTTAAGGTATGTCACAGTTCTGGATGCAAGGGAGAAGTTCCGGACTGAGGAAGCTTATTTATACATAAAATTGAAAGAATAAAACACGGAAGACAAGCACAGGACAACCACGTTACTTTATCCTGTGCTTGTCCACCGTGTTTTATTCTTTCAATTTTATGTATTCATGTTCAACCCCCATGCCTTTAGCAGTCCAAAGCTTATATTCTTTGCAGATAACCCGATGGAGGGAACCGAAGTTGATTTCACTGTTGTGCATCGCGGAGGCTTCTACTATTTCGCGACCGTACCGTAAACAGGGAACATCGATTCTTTCGGTCGAAGGAAAGTCGACTGAACAAAGTCGGCATACTCTTAGTCTAATAGGGTATCAAAAGTCCTCCCTAAGGGGAGGAACGGTCTTGTAAGCTATGTTCCTTTAGAAAGGGAGAACATTTCGTCCCTGAAGCAAGGGAGCATATAGTTTTTCCGTCGCCTGCATCTCGTTATGGCGGCCCTGAATCGACCAAATCTTGCTCAATGAGGCTTAATGAGAACGCTACATCTATTGTACGGGACGAGAGGTGCAGAAAATAAGAGCGTTACACAAACTTTTCGCGAACTGTGTTTATATATGAAGCCACATTCCCCCCGCAAATAGAAAAGCTTGCGTTTATTAGTGGTGACAGGGAAGAGTGAAATCCCGGTACATGTTGACCACACCTTCTGTGGGGGCAAGTCAGTTTCAGGGTAGGGAAGGGTTAGGGATAAGGGATCAAAATAAGGAAGTAGAGAAGAGAAAGGAGAGGAAAGAGAGGTAAGTGGTGGAGGTAGTTTGGGCTACCTAGGAGAATGGACAGTTCACTGGCTTGGGGCGTATGGCACCATGCCTTAGAGCCGGTCTATTAGATCTGCATCTTCTAAGAATGTTATGAGTAAGGCGAATGTTCTTGTGGCATCTCTTACTGATCCTGAGAGGAAAAGAATGTCTTCAGTTGTCCCGTGGGCAACCCCTGCGAGCTGTAGTCTATCGAGGAAAGATTTCTTCGCGTCCGCTAGACTTGGACAGACCCAGATGAGGTGTTTTAGGTCCTCGGGAACGTCACAGCTTGAGCAGTTTGGGCTGATTGTCGGGTCAAGACAATGAATGGCTTTAGCAGTGAAGGCACACCCAGTGCGAAGCCTATGCAGAATGGAGGCGCTGGCTCGTGAAAGGTTGGGTGCACACGTGCGGCTGGTCTTCCGCCAGAGACTCGCGGGCCAGGATATTGTCGCTTTATTTCTTTGTGTATAAGTCGTCTGGCCTCGTGGAGTTCCGACACATAAAGTTTTGGCACATTAAGGTGGTGCGCTTCTGCTGCAAGACGATCGGCTGTCTCGTTGCCTGTGATGCCAACGTGTGAGGGCAGCCATTGAAATGCTAATCGCCAGCCTTTTGTTTCTAAGTTTCTTGCTGTGTGGGCAACGTACCTTGCATATTGGGGGGCATCGTCTAGGTTGCTGAGAAGCACCGGAGCTGCTCTGGAGTCTGTTAGAAGGACTGCCTTTTCGCAGTTGGAGATGTTGTCAAGGGCTTCAACGCCAAGCCAAAGAGCGGCTAGTTCAGCTTTTGTGGAGGAGGTATAAAAACTGAGTTTTCTTGATCTGGTCACATTAAGTTCTGGGTTGAAGATTGCTTCAGTCGATGTATCACAGCTGTTAAGCACCGAGCCATCGGTGTAGACATGTACCCATTCTACAAAAGATTCCTCTATTAGCCCTTCAGCGAGGCCTTGGGCGACAACTTGTGCCGTGAGTTGTTTGTTTTTGAGCATGGGAATGGACTCATTGACTTTCAGCCATTGTGCGTATGGTGGTGGAGCTAGGTAGATCATACCAGGGGCGTCTATAAGCCTTTCAAAATCTGTTGCGAGATATCCTAGACGAGAGAAAGGACGGCTGCGCAATCGGTTCAGGAGAGAACTCGTCGACTGGCAGGTCGTTTGCCGTGCGATGTGCCGACGCGTCAGTTTCTTTGCCGTGATTTTCAACAAGGTTCATCCTTGCTTCTACTAGCGACGGAATGTTAGGTGCGTACCTGGGTAGGCTTATATACAGACATGTACGTAACGCGTTACAAGTAACGAGTTACTTGTATCTAGTTACTATTTTCGGTAACGAGTAACGTATTTAGTTACTTTTTCAGAAAAGGAACGAGTAACGGTATTTAGTTACTTTTAAGGCCAAGTAACGAGTAACGGTATCTCGTTACTTTTGAGGAGTAACGTGTACAACACCGCTTTAACGGCCTTGTTTTTATTCTAGCCTTAGTATGTGTCTATTGCGACAAAGGCAGATGGAAAACCCGAAAAACAAATAAACAGTATGACAATACAGCAACATGTATCGCTGAACACGTCAGTCGAACAGTTCGACTGACGTGTCCAGCGATAAACGTTGCTGTACTGAACTCTACAGCTGAGAATGTCCTTCACCCAGCGAGCACAATCAGGTTCGTTAATTGAACTTTCTAGAACCGGGTCCGGACCGAATGTAAACCCGGAGGTTGCAAACACGGGAAGGCACATAACCCCTTACCCGCTGTCCTCAATGAAGGCGCAGTTCCCGAAGATTCACCAGCTCTTGCTGAAGCACAACACTGCCGTTCCTTCGAGCGCGTCAGTAGAACGACGCTTCAGCGTCACCGGAAATGTATTTTCAAGGAAGCGGGAAACATAACTGATGAAAACTTCGACAGGCAGCTGCTGCTTAAGGGCAACGACTACTAAAAAGAAAACAATAAACCATGAAACAAAAACAGTTGTGTATTTGGTCTTCAAAGTAACGTGAAAAGTAACTCGTTACTTTTGAGGTAACTCACGCGTTCCTTTTGAGAATCGGTAACGAGTAACGTATTTAGTTACTTTTTGAGCGAGTAACGAGTAACGGTATTTAGTTACTTTTTTGGGTAACGTGTACATGTCTGCTTATATATAACCGAACAGCTATTTGTTGGAGTGTTTCAATACCTAATGACTGCGCGTTGCTGATGTGAACTAATGGTAATGCATACATCAGTCTGGAAAGAATCAGGTCCCTATACAGTTGCATCATCATTGCCTGAGGTGTTCCCCATCTGCTGCCTATGATCATACGGATGGCGTTGAGGTGTTGGCGACATTTGATGAGTGTTGATTTGACTGCAGGGCGCCAGGAGATGCGGTCATCTAGTAGAAACCCTAGGTAGGCGTACGTTCGAACCCGCGTCAGTTCTGTTCCGTTGATTTCGTAGATTTTGTTAATTGAAGCTCCGCCCGTTGGATGGTACTGAAGGACGGCTGTTTGAGATGTAGAGAGAGAGGGTCCCAGCTTTGATATTTCGCCTACAAGTATGATTAGGGCATCCTGTAGAGCTTGCTGCATCTTGCTGTACACCTTTGTTGGGGCAGAAGCCCAGAGGGCCTCGTCATCAGCGTAAATTGCAATGTTTATTACTGGTGTATCGATGTTCGTGATCTGTATGGCCTCTGGCAAAGCGGCCATGACAACGTTGAATTAAAAACGGGCTTGTTACGCTACCCTGGGGAACTCCTTGAGCTACTGCACGGTTCGAACTGCGGGCTCCTCCTATGCATACGCACACTGTGCGACCAGTCAGGAAAGCACATATAAATGCAAGTGCTCGACCTTGCACACCAAGTTTGATAAGCTGGGTAATTATGGTACTGCGGGGAATTGAATCAAACGCTTTTTCGATGTCCAGGAATATGGCTGCGAAAGCTTGATTTGGGGCCTTCGATTCCTCCATGTCTGATACAAGGTCGCTGATCGCGTCCATCGTGCAGCGTAGTTTGCGGAAGCCAGACAGTTGATTGGGAAGGGCACCGGATGGCTCAAGCTGCCAATCTAGACGCCGCAAGACCATTCGTTCCATAATCTTCCCCAGACAGCTAGTGAGGAAGATAGGTCTGTAGGAAGAAGTGTCACCGATCGGTTTTCCTGGCTTATGAATTGGAACCACCACAGACTGTAGACAGGCAGGAGGAAGGACAGTCAAGCGCCAAATGTCATTGATGTTATCTAGGAGGCCAGGGAGGGTTGCGGCAGAGAGGTTTCGAAGAGCTTGAAACGTGATGCCATTCAAACCTGGTGCACTGCGTTTTCTAGAAGAACGCCGGCGAGCATGGCTGTAGTTCGCCCATTGTGAAGTCCGAGTCAAATCAAATCAATCAATCAAATCAAGTTTTATTTGTTTTCACATCTCCTTACATGACAACAGGGGACTTAGTACAAAAAGCTGCTGGGTAGCAGCTTGACGAAGGTCCCAGCCCCCGTGCACTTCGGGAAGCAAAAGGTAAATAAAAATAAAAAAAAACTGTTACATAAATGTAGACACATTTTATACAAATGTTCGGTGTAATGAACACCTTAAGCAAAAAACAAAAACAACAACAACACAATACCCGATAATAAACCACGAGAGCGGTCAGCAAATACGTAAAGAAAGCACACAGGATAATAACAGGATAGAAACAACGCCAGTATTCAAAAAGTCAGAGAGAAAAACTAAAATTTACTTTATTTGAAAGTGCCTCTAAATTTATGCTATTTTTGTAGAGAGTGTTTAGTATGGTGGACAAATTAAAATGAAGCGTCTGATCGAGGTAATTCGTGCGGGATGGACGGATTACCCAGGGCTGATTTTGCCCAAGGTCGCGAAGGATGATGCGATGTTTTAGGTTAGCTGAGTGAATGTAATGAACGTTGTTTTGCTGAACAGCCCTACGGTACGTTGTTAAAAGTTTGAACACATATATTTGCTGAATTGTCTTTACGTTTAGGGCCTTAAATCATGATGCAGTGGGATGGAGAGAGGGTACAGAAGATATTGCACGTACAGCCCTTTTTTGTAAAACATGCAATTTTGTCAGGTTGGTTTTGGTTGTTGTGCCCCAAATAAGGTTGCAGTAATTTAAATGGGAACAAACTAACGATTTATAGATAGTTAATTTAATATGAGTAGGAAGTACTGTTTTAAACTTTGTTATTTGGCCAACGCTCTTGGAGAGCTTTGCTTGGACGTAATCTATATGAGCATTCCAGCACATGTCTTGAGATGTGCTGGAATGCTCAACAACGCTAACTAGTCTGCGATAGTTAGCGTTGTTGGTACAGTGCCGGCGGTGCTAATTACAGCAAAGCCTGATGGCGGACCAGAGATGGAGGTAAATTTGTCTTCTAGATGTTCCACAGCTTGTGCCACGGTTATGTTGTGGATTACTGCTAGTCCAAGAGCAGGTGAGCAGGAAAGGGCATGTCCCGCGAGAACACGAGCCATTAGCCACGCTCGTCTTCCACCTCCCGGAGAGTGAAGAGACTCACATCGTTGTCGCCACTGTCTACGTTGTAAGCGGTGGGTGTGTTTGCGAAATGCAGTGTCGAGTTTACGGTAACGTTGGATGTCTTCTTGCCTAGATGTAATGAGAGAGCGGCGCTCTGCCTTGCGGAGCATTACTCGCAATTTGAGGCAGGTTTGAACAGGGTTAGGCCGATATATTGGGATTGTCACACTGCGGGTAGCTCTGGAGAGGGCCTGAGAGATGGCAGTCGAGTGGTCGTACGTTGCCCTGAGATATTATCCCCTCGAAGTATATCCGGTATGCATCCCAGTTAGTCACTAAGCGATTTTTGTGAGTGATCGGACCCTGTGTTGGGGAAGTAATAATTATGGGGAGGTGATCGCCACCCCAGCTGTCTGGTTCGGGCAACCAAAGTGCTTGTAAAGAAGCTGTTGCGAAACTCAGATCCAGAACACTGCGTCCGACACCGGGCCTCACAAAGTTGCTGTGCTCGTTCAAACATTGCCAGAACACTGCGTTCGACACCGGGCCTCACAAAAGTTGCTGTGCCGTCGTTCAAACATTGAAGTCCAATGGCTGTTGCCAGATCCTCGAGCAATCTACCTCGACTAGAAGTTTGCTTTTCTCCCCATGTCTCGTTATGCGAGCTGAAGTCTCCGAGATGTAATGTAGCTGGTGAGCATCGCGAGAGTATTGTGCGTAAGACAAATGGGTTCCAGTGAAAATTAGGTCAAACGTAAATAGACACAATGGTGACGTCTGAGTTGCCTTTTCTAATTTTTACAGCCATGTATTCAGCACTGTCGTCACAAAGATCCGAGAGATCCACTTGCACCTGAGTCAATCTTCGATGTTCAAACAGGGATGCCTTCGGAGCGTCTGTTGATGACTGAGGTTTCCGAGGGGTGCTGTTATATACGACATAGGGAGCCAGTCGAATCGCTCCTTGTTTTAAGTTAGCTTCTTGTAGAGCTAATGCTTCAACTTTGTGCAACTGTAAATATTGTCTTAGGTCATCTATTCGTTTTCGAAGCCCATTGACGTTCCATTGAATAATTGAAGGAATTAGACTATTTTTTTATGGTAGGAGTATGTATATTTTGTTTGGTGGTGGCATACCTCAGCTGTCTGAATGGCTTGCAAGAAGGTAGCTGGCTAGTTGCCCCAGGAGGCGACTAGCGGGGTGATAATGTCAATGATTTTAATCACAGCCTGTGCTACAGAGGACTCGACCGAAGTCAGGAAAGAGCGTAGCAATGAAGCAACTGTACAAAATGCGTTTCCTAGGCTTTGAGGCTTGGGCGTGTCATTTGATTGTGAGGTTTTCTTAGCTGGGCTATCACGAGCCCATTTGGGGGGACTTTGTTGGTCTTATGAAGCTGCTCCATCAGCGGTAATTTCCGTGCCTCTTGAAGATCCGGACTGTTGTGAAGATGTAGCCGCAGAGTTCGTCGTCACTCATCGGCAGGACAGGAGGCTGTGCGTTTTCTTTCCAGCCATGTCTATGCTTGGGCAGGGCGTGGTGTTGTACAACGTGGGTTTCTGGATTGCTCATGATAGCTGATTTTGCTGTTGAGTAATCTACGTTGTTGGAACTTTTGTAGTTGGATATTTGTTTTTCCGCTTTGTATGTTGGACAGTTCCGTGACGTTGCATCGTGGCTTTTCTTGCAGTTGATGCATTTAGGTTTTTGTGTTTCGCACTTGCTGGTGTCGTGGTCAGCTCCACAACGGCTGGATTTTTGGGCTTTTGTGGAAGTACTTGCGATATGTCCAAAGCGATAACATTTCGGGCATTATCGCGGTTTCTCAAGGTACGGGAGTACTTGGTAACTCGTGTGCCCCACATAGACATGGTCAGGTGGTGTTCCTGTGGTAAAGATACGCTTCACCACTCTCTGATTTGCCAAGTCTTCTTGCTTGGGTTCATGGGGATTTCACTCTTACGGATGCCGAGAGGTCATCATCTGCGACCTTTACTGATACTCTGCGGATGACTCCGACAGAGGAAGATGCGGGAGTAGGTTCGTAAGTGTGAACCTGGAGTGCACCAATATTTTTTAGCTGGAGTATGGCCTTTGTTGATTTCCAGATTTCGGGTGTCAAGGGCACGGAGGTTCAAACGATAGTTTGGTCGAATCTGGGTGATGCCGTCTGGTGCCAGACTGTCAAGCTTTTCCTTCAGAACCAAAGGGTTCAATTTAGTGATGAGTTTTGTAGGGTCCATCGGTTTAACGTTGACAGTGAGGTTGTGAGAAACTTGAGTGATTATTTTTGCCTCGCTTGAATTAGACCCGTGGCGCCTTTTCTTGGTAGCCTTGACGTTCCACGGCGCTTCGTTGTCCGAGTCTTCCATAGAGCTGTCAGAGGGTTCATCAGGGACGTTCGATGTCTCGGCAGATTCGTTTGCGTTGCCTGCGGGCTGCGATGGTTTCAGTTGACTCATGTTTAGTGATCCGAGAGGGCGGAGTCCGCGGCCTCTGCCTCAGGTGCCTCGGAAGGCGACTCCTCGTTGAAGCACAAAGGTTTCAGCCGCGTCTGAAGGAGGTAACTGGAAATAATGATATCAGTTTTCCGGAGCGAACAAATCGAGCATTGTCTCTATTACGTCGTCGTCTTCTTCTCGCTTGCGTTTCGAAAGCAGTTACTCAGGCTTCCCGTCGTCAGCACTGCAATGTTAAACGGAGACAACCGATACCCAGTTACTTCGCGCACTTTACGTCTTACCTTTTCTGTTCCTCGAGTCACACATCCATCGTTAACCGCACATCACGGAGGAATGGCAAACCAATCCGCGAAAACAAAAGCCGCGTCTGAAAGAACGAACTTCAAGCCGCTATTTATCGCGTAGCGTGAAAGAAGGTTAAATCACTTGCCAACAGATGGCAGGGGTCAAGCAGAGTAATTGCTAGTAGCTAGGCTAGGTGGCGCTAGGTACCACACGATTCATGTTCATTCTGCAAAACAGATATTTATAATTCTTCACCCCATCATTGCGCTTCGGGATCTTCGGGAACCTCGTGATTATGCATACGAATGTAGACACATTACTCATACGCATATTACAAGCATCAGGTGAACATACATTGACCACCTACACAAACATGGCACACACAAACATCAATTTTCCGGCACACTAACCCGATCACTACACCCGAGCTCTGCATTTCCGTCTTCTATACTGGTCGTTTTGAACGTACGGAATATATCGGTGACTCCCTAAGCATTAAAAAAATATCCAGCATTTTGAATTTTTTTAACAATGTCATACCTCCTAGAGTATTTTGAATCGCTCTAGGAATGAATCTCTTATTAAAACAGAAACACTTGATCATGCCGTAATTATCTGAAAGCCAATAAATCAAGCCGCTCCGATGCGGTTTGAAGCCATGAGTTTGTTTCCCCGCACGGCACGTCGTAGCCTGTATTTCTATTGTAGTGTTTGTTTCTCTATTTGTGCTGTTCGCGCACGAATATTCACTCAGCTGGAAGTGATGCTTCACAGGATAGAAATCGTTTTTCCATCAACTTGAATCCAGTCAAAGCCGCGATTTGCGGCAGGTGTTAAGTGAGCAGAGCTACGCCATTGTGAGCTCAAAAACTTCTAACGCTCATCCCAGCGCGTTCATTGGAGTGCAGTTTCTCCAGGGACCGTAGCATATTTAAACAGCAAAATAAAGGGTAGCTTTCTTTTCTCGATTTTAACAATTATTCTTTTGAATACAAAAATTCTACACTGTAAATATACGTACTTTCCGTCATATTTCCTACTGTTCAGTTCTTTCCCCAGAGCGCAATCGCTCCCGAGGAGGAGGCAACGGACAGTCACATTGAGCACTGTACAATAGGAGCTTACCGTTCAGACCAGCGTTCCAACATGACTAGCCGCACGTCGATCGATTGCACCTAATCCCTCAAGTGGTCTTAAACTCTTTAATGTAAAGCGGAATGTCAACCTGCGACACCCCGCCCCTCCGATCACGGTCGACCAGCGGCATCAATGCATCAATGCATCTCATCTTGTCGTTACACCACTGATATGCAAACAAACGGTCACATCGGCGATAATTCCATTCTGTTCACAACGCACAACACTGCCATAACGATGTTGTTGCTATGTTACTGACACGCAGAAATACAGAACCACGTTGAACGCCGGTTGGCACCTTGGCATCAGAAAACACAGTCGAACTCAGCAAGGAAGGCACCCAGGCAGCCGGCAGCAAAACTTGCCAGTCTTGGACGCAGTTTCTGCGATTTCTATAACGTCGAAAACGTCGACACAGTTCCGTGTGGTTCCGTTACTGTAGTTCCGTGTTGGTCCAGCAATCCATGCGTGATCCGGAGATGGCCATCTTACCCCGTGTACGTAGCGCTGCTGGCACTGCTCCGGAACTTCGCTGTTTCTAGCAGCTTCGTTTGCTCGTTTGATAGAATTAGTGATAAAAACGTCAATGCAACCGAAATGTTCTGCACTTTTGGACTAGAAGACGGAATTACAGGCGGCCTTCGCTGCCGCTGAAGCTCAATCAACTCAACAACATTTATTAAACAACGTGGGCGACGTGCTCGAAAAACGAAACCGAAAGAAGATGAGTCAGGAGGACGCCCAATGTCTGCGCGCCGTACGCACGAAAGAAGGGTGCGAAGAGCGGCGTGCGTGCTTCCGCTTTCACAACTCATAAGAAGTGCTTAGGTGTATCTCATGGCTTTTACTGTATCTATGTTCAATATGTCAATCATTTGGCATCTGTGGCTTCTACGACTAACCAACGCATAACGGCTCAATGTTCTGGTCGAGCGTTTTGGTTTCCTATGGAAATTCAGTGTATAAACAAACTGCAAGAAAAAGATATAAAAGTTAATAAGGCTGCGGGGAAAAAAACACATACAAGCAGTATTATCCCTTGTGCGCCAAAACAACTTTTAGCATTTTTTTTAGTGCGAAAGCCTTACTTGTCTTTTTGAGCGAAATACCGGCGTATATGGCCATAAAAATACGAATGAACGGAACGCGCCGTTCAAATCATATGCTCAAGGATGACGCTCTCTTTAGCGTTGCCATTGAGGTCGTCCTAGAGGTCGTCCTAGACCTTAAAGGGTTACTGCAAGAAAAGCTTTTTTAAACAACCTAATGAGAGAAGCATGTCACAAAACAAACGTCCCGCGAAAAAAAAAACATTATTCTTGAGCAATATAAACGTCACAGGAAGTAATTTAGTCGGAGTCAGAACCTCTCCACATTTAAAACTCCCGCTCTTTCAACCACCACAGAGGAGAAGTACGCCCAACCCCTCACTTTTGGATTTGCTCTTCGGTTGACTTGGCTGCGGAGTTGAACGCCGCAGCAACTCAACTTCCGGAGAGATCTGGCAACAACGCACGTTAAACCTCGTTACAGATGGCGCCGGTATTGCTTTGGTTTGACGGGACACGAGAACCTCCACGGTTTGCGAGCACATAGCTAAGACGTGACCGGAGAAGTGCCCCTGTGATGTTCCCGGAAGACGGAAAGTGTCATTCGTAATCGTCGTGTGTGCTTTGAAAGCGAAGGGAGTCACAGGGTCTACGAGTGCGCAACCACAAGCCAATGTTCACGACAGTGTCACGAATTCTGGTTTTTCTTAATTTTTGTTTCTAATTTTTTATGATCTCCTTTTCGGACCACTTCAAGACTCGGTACGGTCAGGACGGGGAGGTGCGGTGCCGCTTTTAATCTCAGTTCGTCCCGTCGTCCCCAACGGGTTCGCTCGTCTGCGGGGTGGGTTTTCGTTGACGGGCGACGCGGATTATATTTCATCCCGGGGCACAGTTTGTGGCTTTGACCTCGCAGATGGAGGGGTGCGTGTGCTGGCTCGAGTATGGTGCCGACTTGATACGCGAGTGCGCCGCCGGGATACAAAGATGTTTACACTGGCTAGTGCGCTTTTGAAGGCGGCGACTGTCCTCAGTCTGCCGCCTGTCGGGGTTGTCGTGTTCTACGTATCGACGATAATTGACCGGGATACAAAGATGTTTACTCTGGCTAGCGGCCTTTTTGAAGGCGGCGACTTAATCAGTCTGCCACCTGTCGGGGTTGTAGTGTTCTACGTATCGGCGGTAAGTGATGTTTTTGGACGTTTGGGTTGGTGCCGGGTACCTTTGCTTTTCTGGGAACTTGACTGGCCCGAAAGGCGGGAAAACGGGAGGTTGGTCGGTAGACGAGCCTATAAAAGGGGGTTCTGGAACAAAGACGGTAGTCGAGCCCAGGAGCTGGCCGGGTCGCTGCTCGACGCGGTTTCTCCCTGCACGTGAGTCTTGGAACGTTTGATTTTTGGCTTCTGCCCTGCCTGTCGGGCAAGTGTTTGAGTTGTTGTGCGGAAGTGTGAGTGGCTGTGTGGTGCGCGGTGTCGATCTCATCGAGCTTCTAACCGGACCGCCGGACTCCGAGACGTCGTTGATCGGCCCACGACTCCAGACGACGGACTGCTCTGGACTCAGCATCTTCCGAAAAGATAAGCCTGGTTTTTCTTTGATTTGTCGACTTCATCCTCTGGCTCTGAAGTACGAACTGTTGAACATTGGGACGATTTTTACGCAGTGCTTCTTTCTGTCGCGACTGTTTTGGGGGTGATCCCATGTGTGTAGCGGAGACGTTCGAGTTCTATCTCGGTTTTTGCTCTTGTTGTTGGCTAGTGTCGGGTTTTCGTCGCTGTTTGGTTGGCTTGTTCCTGTTTTATGAGCGTCGAGTCTTTTTAGTATTAGTCTCTGGCTCGCAGGGCTCCATAGCGTTGAGCTGGAGTGCGGTTTGTGTTGAGCGATTTATTGCCGTGCGCGGCGAAGTTTTTTTCATTTTGTTAAATTTAATATTTTGTTTGCTTATCCTCCCTGTGTCATCGTCTCTCTGCTGATTATACACCGGGCGTGGACCTAGCGCTAGTCAGTGGTCTAACTTAGCTCTTTTGTTCTTTTCCCGTAATTTCTCGTTAATCCTCAGAGTGGATAATTGCTTTATTTTTGTTTGTTTGACCCCCACTCCGTGACAGACAGCGCTGCGTTGACTTAGGCAATCTCGTTCTGTGTTATGCAACACGTCGATGCGACAAAGAACTGAACCATTCGTGGTGTGTGCGGTGCGGAGCTTTTAAGTAGACAGCAACACTAACACGGAGCGCAAATGTGGTTGTTGTGGGGTTGAGGTTCAACGAGTTCAGTCCTGTCGTCATCAGCTGATCCAGTCAAATCCAGTGAAATGTCAAACGCCTGCTCGGTTGAACAGACTCCAAGTTTTGTTGTATATAGCTGAAATGGAGTTATTCTATTCATGTATCTTACCGTGTGTGAATCCGCAGTGATACCTGTGATGCAGGGAGTACCAATGCCGAAGCCCCATGTAAGGTTCCTTCTGGTGAACCACATCACAACAATGGAAAAGGATATCATCAGCTATGATCTGTTGAATACATCCTTGTGTAAACTGGTGTAGTTTAGAGCATCCACCTGTAAAAGTATATTCAAATACAGTTGCATACATATTAGTACAGGTGTGCCAAGCTCAAAGCACTTATGCCGCATCAAGCCCACGAAAGAAATAAATAAACAAATATATATATATATATATATATATATATATATATATATATATATATATATATATATATATATATATATATATATATATATATATATATATATATATATGAAAGTAAACATATTCTGCAGAAATCTGCCTGGTTGGGTGATAATTTAAGTTCGAAAATGTATCTCCAACCAAACTTCGAAAGGCAACCCGACGTTTCAAACCAACTCGGATTCTTCCTCAGGGGTGACTGAAGGCCCACGGACACAGCAGCAGCTTCTAACCTCTTCGTCTTCAAACAAGAAAAGAAAAAAGAAAAAAAAAGGAAAAGAAATTAAAAAGGAAGAAATTAGGAAATTGAAAAATTGTAAAATAACTTTTTAGCTATGGAGATGGTCGTCTCCTCAGCTTTTCCGTCAGGTCGCGGAGGCCATGCGCGTACATAGAGGGCAAAACGCCCAGCGACCTGTTTAGTTTTCCTGGCGTGTGCCTGATTTGACACAATTCTGAGAAACGTATTCTTCGAAAATTGGGCTCTGTGTCCACCACGTGCGCATTCGCGAAGTCAATGCGATGGTCTATGGTATCGCATTATTCGGCGATGGCGCTGCGCTCACTGTCAAATTTCCGCACGTCGTTCTTGTGTTCGCGGATACGCTCGGCAAAGTTCCTTCGTCTCGCCGATGTAGGTTGCGGGGCACTCTGCGCAAGGAATGGTGTAAAGCACGCCCTGCGCCCTTTCTTTTGGTAGACGATCTTTCGGTCTTGGCATAAACCTTCCGAGTGTGGACGTGGGCTTGAGGGACACCAGAATACCTTCCTTCCCCAGTACCCGTGCGAGCGCTCCGCTGGTTCTCTTTACGTATGGAACGCTAATGCGCGCGACTCGATGAGCTGTCTTTCTTGTACAGGCATCTGGTTTTGTCTGGCGAGACCTTGGCGTCGGGCGATTCGCTCAATAAAGCTACTAGAATAGCCATTTTTCTTTAGGTCTTCAATTATGGTCTTCTCCTTCTTTATTGGTTTCCGATGAGCAGATAGTCGTTGCCCTACGCAGGAGGGTCGAAACCAATGAGATCTTATGACTCGTTGGATTGTTGGAGTCAAAATCGAGGTAGCGTCCGGTGTGTGTTGATTATCGGTACACCGTAAACGTCAGATTTTGTCCTCGTCGGTTCACCCGCACATCAAGGAACGGCAAGGTGCCATTGGTCTCACATTCAACGCTAAATTGAATGGCCGGCTCGATGGAGTTGAGGTGTGCCAAAAACTTAGTTAGGTCCAGTTTCTCGAGAATGCAGAAACAATTATCCACATAGCGCATGAATACTTTGGAGACTTTGGGGAAAGACCTCAGCGCTTTTTGCTCGATTGTTTTGATCGTGAGGTTCGCCGTTTTGACGGAGATGGTCGTACCCATTGCAGTGCCACTGACCTGTTCGAAAAGCTCCCCTTTGAAGGTGAAGTATGTGCTGCCGAGACAAAACTCGAGCAGACGGCACAGTTCCTCCACAGTGAGGTTGGTTCTTGTGGTCAAGGAGCGGTCTATTTCAAGGGCTTCGCGGGCTGCAGCAACTGCAAGGGGAACTGGGACACTTGTGAAGAGGGACACCACGTCGAGAGACACCATGGTATATCGTCGCCGAGATGTATTTGTGAGGCGCGTTCCATGAAGTGGCCAGCATTTTCTACATGGGTCGACGTGTTTCCGACGAGGTGAGCCAAAGTCCGCTGAAGATAATCGGATAGCGCCCGAAGCGGTGAGGTTGTAAAGTCCACAATAGGTCGTAGAGGCACGTTAGGTTTTTGGATGTTTGGACAATATATATATATATATATATATATATATATATATATATATATATATATATATATATATATATATATATATATATATATACTATTTACAGGTACGACTAAATCTCTTAGCCACACTATAAAAGCTTGAACGATGTATGATTCGGATTAGTCATTGCTTAGCATATGTATTTTGATGGCATGCACATGCGCGGCGAAAATCCCCAAAACAGTGCATGCGCCGTTCTGGAGTGCAGCGGGGGGAGGGGGATGTTTTTACTTTTCTACATGAGCCAATGTAAACTTAAATTCTTCGGTGGTAGCCACGTGCTTCAGAAATAATTACGTTTTTCCGTACTTACACTGGAAAACAAGTATACAATAACGGGCGTTTGGTTTTCTTGTCGCGATAACGTAACCGACACAGTCTCTAAATCTTTTATTTGAAAACTGGTTAATATTATCTCAATGTAAAAAAGTAAGGCTCCAATCTACGGTGAGAAGATGGTTTGACAGCGAAACTGCGGCATTATGTGCAACGATTTCCTACCCCACTATAGACCCACGTGGTCCTCCACTCTTCGATGTCCCAGAAAACTTACAGTTTATAAAGAAATGAACGAAGGCCACCTGCATACCGCTTCTTGAAATGCAGATGAAACGTTTAACCAACAATTATTCTGGTAAATGCCAAAAGAACGAAGAAGTTGGTGACCTATAAAAATATTTCGAGTATTCTTGTAAACCAACTTGCCTCCTCCAAAAAGATATGATATTGTACAACCGAAGGCCCTCGTTTAATCTACAATTTTTGTTGTCCTTGTAGCATTTATGCTTTCTAACATTGGTGGCATAAGCAAGCTCAACAGGCTTGTAAAGACGGTGTTACCAGAAGTCTCTTAGTACGCAGGCGACACTTGAAGCTTGTAAACAGCAAAAGGGTATATATCCAATGATTGACGAAAAAAAGGCTCAAAGTACACCTAAGCAATTTTTATGAGTTGTGAATGCGAAAGCACGAAGGCCGCTTTTCGCTCCTTTTAATGCGTACAATGCGCCAACCTTTGGCGTGGAGCGGTGGAGCCGCTGCCTCGCGGAGACGCAGCGCCATCGGGTGGGCTATCGCTTCAAACTGTCGTGTGCCTTGCGGCGCAAGGGAGGAGAAGACAGCAACGTAGTTACAAGCTGAACGAACTCCTCAGTTTATTCCATGCGCCGTATACATTGCCACGCGCCGTACAACCGACAAGAGACGAGCGAGCTCGGTGATAACTGATAACGCAATTGTGTGATAACACAGTCCGGATGACACCACAAAAACTGACGCGGCCAATGGGAGCCCCGTCGGCACGCACCAGCCACTCAAGTTGAAATGGTGTCGTTGGCTAGCTTTGAGCGTGTTTGAATAAGGTGCAGTTTTGCATGGTTTGAAAGTTAATGACGTCGGCTCGCCCCATGGAACAGTCAACGCTTTCGTATTAAAAGTAAATGCACTGTACCACAACTTTTGTTTATTTATATATGAAAGGCTTTGCATGCTGCCGTTGCCGCAGCGGCTTATGCTCCCGTAATCTTAACCCAGAAACTTATGCGGGGACCGCGACTTGCTTATCATTGATCGCGCGTGCCTTATCTTCTATCACCTGGTTTTGACACTTGTTTTGTGTTTTTCTATTGAAACAGTGTAAAACCCACATGATAAATTATGAGGCGCGCGCAATGGTTTTTTGTCGACGGACACAAAACTCCCAACCTAAGAGTCATATACAGGTTGAGTCACAAATCAGGTTGACCTCATGTTAGCATGCATGTATGATATATCTGTTTGCTTATGATGCTTAGTCAAAGAATCCGGATGCAAATGAAATAGGTTAAAATGCAAGCCGTCTAATATTATTAAAAATTATAATATTCCCGCTACAATCATTCTGAAATATGTGTACTTACGAAGGACGCCAGTTGGTGTCACGAGTCATATAAAATAATGCAGTTACATGTGGCCTTGTGCACGTCATATTGAACAAATTTTAGAAGGTTTGAATGTCTCGGTAACTAAATAACTCGTTCCTTTTGAACGGCTGTTGGAACAGAGGATGTACATGGAGAAATACTTCATGAAGGCCTGTTTTTTAGTTACCGGACAGAGCAGTTAAAGCATGACCGGGAAGGAGACTTCGATTACTGCAGCCAGATCTCGGGACACTTCTAGTTTCTGAACTAAGAATGCAGTAATACATTCAAGATAACGAATTATCTACTTATAAAAACATATATAAGCTTTGACGACCATGATAAAGCACACAACGAAGGTCAAAATGTTATCCCTTGTTTTAGGTTAAAAAATGTGGCCTGGTGTTGCAGCTGGCGGGAAGTGAGTGGAACAGCAGAAGTCGGAAAGATATAACACAACTTTTAACACATATATTCCACGATGCGACCCAAAAATATCACGAATCGCCAACCCATACACAACGAAACTGGATATTCCGCGTGATAGAGGTCAACATGGGTCCGACTTCCGGTGTTCTTGGTTTTGCTGAAGCACAGGTGTTAAGATATATCTGCCGGAGTAGACTAGAATATTTCTTAAGCAGGCTCTTTGAGCGTTTGTTACCCTTTGTTCGTTTACGTTATTTGTACTTGCTTGAGCGAATGTATCACTACTTAATATTTTTTTAAAGAAAAATATAGGTTTCGAATTTAGGCTGAGAGTACCGTGACACCTAGCTTATAAAATCACTCATGGACTAAAAACCAGGTCAGTCTTGTGCCATGTGCCATGTCAGCGGTCTAATATATGATAACGGGAGAAACAGGGGCTCTACCGGTATAAAATCAGTATATATTTATCGCTCCTGTGAACTTTTTAAGTGTGCTCATCATTAGAACAATATGGTATAAAATATAATGTGTTTTTACAGCGTTTTGTCACGTATGGGCCCTAACATTCCCGACATTTATAAACAACACTGGTCCTCGCAGTGCACTTTTTTGCTTAGGAGTAACTCATGAATAATTACAGCTACAGTTTCTACATTCTTCTTTCACGTAAAAAAATTAAATATGCAGACCATCAGTTCCATCTGAGATATACAATGACACTCAATGCTAAGAGTTTTCATATAGTATAAATATATTTATATATAAATATTCTGGTGATTTATTGGTTTGCCGAACCTCATTTAAAAGGTTATCTCCGAGGAACATTCTGAACAAAATAACTTATCTTTTTCTTTGACTTTGCGGCCGCGACGACTTCGGCGAGGGTGGACAGATGGGGGCCCCGGAAACTCCTAGAATTGTGGTTTGTCCGCAAGGACACATTCGTGTGTAGCAAAAACCACGGCCCTCAGCACGAAGCTTATACGGACATTCTTGATATATAGCGTTGACTTCAGTTTGAACCTTGCATTTGCTTTCTAACTACTGGAGATGCCTCCTGCATGGGAGCGAAACGTCTAATAAAATTTTTTTGTTTTCTGTTGTGTTAATTTTGGGCTCTTATCTTAATTTTGACGTCTCAAGGCTTTTGCAGAATTTTCGCTCTGCTCCAGAAATATATTTTTGCTTCACTCAAAACATTGAGCATGGACAGAAATATTGTAACGAAGGATAGCCAGGGAGACGAATAATGCAGAAAATTACTAAGCGTTTCATAAGAAGAACTTGTCCCAAAACAAAGTCAGAGTTACAGGTGTCATTGCCTTTGAAGGCTGCATGAAAGCTGGATCGAGGACTAGCGAAAAACTGCCCCCCCCCCCCCACAGCCAAGAAAGAACCCATATATAGCAAGGGTAGCTACATCGCTTACCACCCATAAAGGACTCTAATACCATATTGTACACGCAGGAAATAAAGGTAACTTGCTAGTTCTTTCGGTATTCTTCTAGGAACTAACGAAATAACGAAAGAAGGATTCACGGCTAGGACTCGAAACTCAGCACTTCTGCGACAGATCCGTATAATCTAACCACTGCTCTACTTTCGCCGCCTGTATACGAGGATGCGGCAATATTGCGTGTTGAGTGCATAGCGTTTACAACGTCAGATAGAAGTCATACTTACTATTGAAACCTCGTAGATGTTCCAACTGCCTTCATAGACGGTTGGTCCAGTAATTTTACAGTGTGTCTTATTGTCGATTGAAATTCCATGGTGCGTCCGAATTATAATTCCGTCCACGTGGAAAGAGCTGGAATGAAAAAAAACTTATGTTATTGAAAAATATAGGCGACAGTCCTCATTGCTAACGGCTATATTATTCAAAGTATGACATATATAATATATTACAAATAAAATACTCCTAATGATATAAACATTATGAATTTATGTTTTAACAAACTGTACGTGCGTACTGCTTTCCAGTATAGTATTCTCGGGAGGGAGAAGTAGCAAAATTTATTTCTTGTAATGTAGACACAAGAGGTGAGCACATGCTTGTACAAGTCAGTGTCGCTACGGTTCGACCCATATCTACCATATTGCATGCAGTTCAGGCGTTGCAGCTGGCGGGAAGCGCGCATTGCGCCGGTCGTTTCTAGTTAACATAGGCTTACCCTAGCACCACGCTACAGAAAAACTGCGGGGCCCCAGTCGCCACTTACTTGTCTCACATAAGACATCAAGATTAAATACCCAGATCGCTTCTTTTTGCTAAAGTACAGCCTCAATCAACTTTTCCCAAGTAGGCCGAGCTTAATCTGTCCGCAAGCCAAGCGAATCCTGATAAACTGAGGAGTTAAAAAGGTATCTTATATTGACTTCATCTAATATTGAAACTGCCCTACCAAAAAAAGACGGCTAGAAATCAGCCCTCAAAAATAAAATGCAGATTAATTTCAGCCTGGAAATAACCGGAGAGGGAGTCTCCGGCCTCAAGACTCCAGACTTTGCCAAACCTGGATGGAATGCAACTCGGAGTAAGCCAGATACAGTACTCTCCGGCTAGCCAAGCCAGGAATTTGAGGAATACGTCTAAACGACAAGCCGTAAAAAGTCCGGACAAACAGTTTTCGGCTAGCTCAGCCCGGGATTGGAGAAATCCGTCTGAAAGGCGATTCCAATAATGTCCCGGTAAAAAGTCTCTAATTAGCCCAGTTCACATTCTTAAACATTCGCTGCAAAGAAAACTTGGAATGAGTTTGAACAGAGTCTGATTGCAAAGAACATATTTTTTTCAAATCTCGCTAAAAGGCAAATAGGAAACAATCCTGACAAATCTTAAGCTCTAGAACTGTCTGTGCCAAATAAAAAGGAGTGTTGATCATCACGGAGTGAGAGGCCGTTGAGGTATAGCGACACTGGTTGACACTGTCGATGAGCAATACGACCGCAGGGTAGTGCGATGCTCGTCCAGTTCAACAAAGCACATTAAGTTGTGGGCACTAAATTTATTTATTAGGAAGATGCAATTGAATTCCATGTTGATAATAACGATGCAACATGCCTTTGTCAATCACGAAATATAATATGAAACCTGTAAAATATCTGCAACATATATACTTTTCTTTACATTACTGGATAAGGGCAGCACCACATTTTGGCGAGTTTAGAATGCACAATTATTGTACTCGCATTTTATTAACAAGAATCATGGAAGTATTTAAAAATTCAACACTTGCATTTGGTCATGCAGTGGTAAAAATTATTTAAAGAACGCTTCCATTTTCAAAGCACTCCTCAAAAAACATTGAAATATTTTTTGCCACTCAAACATTTTTTTAGCAATATTGCCACAGTTAACAAACGCATAGATTGTTCGCGCATGACAGCGCGCCTCGGTCTTTTTTCGGTTCTGCACGGGGCTCGCGCAAGGCGCTCTCTCGAGCCCCGCGCAATTTCGAAGAACTGCGAGCAGATCGACCGGACCGGCCCTTCGCCTTTTCTTTGATCCTGCTTTGTAGTCCGCCCATTAAACCCTTCTTGGGTCCTACCACTGTCAACGTCTCCTTCGCCTACGTGATATCTGGTGGAGGTTTGGGGTAAGACGTATGCCCTGGACTCCTCTTAGCAGCCGAGTTAACAGTCCTCGCCTACCAAGCCCCATTGACGTCACCCCCGTGCACTGCAGAAGCCGTCGCCTCCAAGGTCTGTCCCCGGAGTGCGGATTTCTTTCTGTGAAGAGGACAAGAAAAACAACAATGGCCAACAACCGGGAAGAACGTGCACTACCATCGCCGGTCATGTTCCAACGACCACGGGCCCCTTCATTTCACGGGTTTCCGCAAAAGATGCCGACGACTGGCTGGAACAGTTCGAGCGGGTGGCTGCCTTTAAAAGGTGGAGTGCTGAACAAAAACTCAGCCATGTGTTTTTCGCGCTAGAAGACTCGGCAAGGACGTGGTTTGAGAACCAGGAACGCCTACTGATAACGTGGGACTCGTTCACGGCTTGCTTTCTGCAAGCATTTTCCACGGTCCTACGAAAAGAGCGAGCCGAGCTACTGCTTCAAACACGTCTTCAGCACCCCAATGAGACAGTGGTGGTCTTTGTTGAAGAAATAAAGCGTTTGTTCCGGCGCGCCGACCCCGACATGGCCGAAGACAAAAAGCTCCGGATCCTTATGAGGGGAGTGAAAGAACAGCTCTTTGCTGGACTAGTACGCAACCCTCCAAAGACAATTGCGGAGTTTGTCGCCGAGGCCTCAACCATTGAACGGACCCTTGACATGCGAACGAGGCAGTACAATCGACCGGTGCCAGCGATTTCCGCCACCTACGCCGAACCCCGTGGAGTTGACGCCCAGACGTTGCGGGACACCGTTCGAATCGTCGTGCGCGAAGAGCTGCGGAAGCTATTTCCAACGACGCAGCAACCTCAAGTCTCATCACTGTCCGAGGTAATACGAGAAGAACTGCAGCAGGCGTTGAGCTCAATGAATATTTCACCAGAAGCACAACGACCTCAGGCTATGACGTATGCTGCCGCTGCTCGTAGACCTGCCCACCTCCCGAATCCTCAATGGGAACCATTATCAGATCACTATCCGCCTCCCACCAACACTTTTCCTCCCACTCCAGGACGCCCTGGCACGCCGAAGAGCGAAATCTGGCGCACGCCTGATCACCGCCCTCTCTGCTTTCACTGTGGAGAAGCCGGTCAGGTATACCGCTTCTGCCCATACCGCCGACTTGGACTTCGAGGTTTTTCTAGCGACGCTCCACGCCCCCGGGTTGGAGAGCGACCACAAGAAATTCAACACTATTTAGGTGAGCCTGGGCGAGGACTCCGGCGCTTCTCACGGTCTCCATCGCCTAGTCGATCTGTTTCGCCACAACGCCGTCCCTCTTCAGAAGCCGCGAGACGCAGGTCGCCCAGCCCCGGTAGGGGAAACTGAGGGCAGCAACCCCTGGAGGTGGGGTTGCTGTACAGCGCGGTCGCGAACATCCTCCCAACCAGCACCGACGCAGCCGCCATTCGACGTCACGACGTCCCAACGACGCCCTGACGACCACTGCCGACCTGAACGTATCTCTCGACGGACGCGACATAACCGCTCTCGCCGACACGGGCGCTGACTACTCCGTTATGAGCGGGCAGTTTGCAAGAGCTCTAAAGAAAGTGACGACCCCCTGGGACGGCCCTCTGATTCGTACAGCAGGAGGTCATCTTCTGACTTCCGCCGGACGATGTACAGCGAGGGTTAAAATCCACCATTTCACTGATCCTGCGACGTTCCTCGTCTTGCACCAGTGCTCGCTGGACGTTATCCTGGGTATGGATTTTCTTCTTGAGCACAGCGCTGTCATCGATCTCAAATCAAAGTCGTTCACATTTTCTACAGAGCACGCCGTCCCGCCCAACGTCCAGCCGACATCGCTTACGCTACTCGACGAGCATGTTACGTTACCACCCCACTCAAGTGTCCTTGTCTCTGTAACAGCTGCCGCATCCAGTGATTACGAGGGAGTCGTTGAAAGCAATAGATCTCTGCTGCTTCAACGAGGAATCTCGGCTGCGAGGGGAGTCGTTCGCTTTGAACAAGGACAAGCGATTATCTTGCTAACAAACTTCACTTAAGAATACCAACATCTCAGCCGGGGCACCTCACTCGCTTCCCTAGAGGACACCGCCGAGGTCAGTAACGCTCTGACCCTCTCCGACCTCTCCGATACAACCTCGACAATTTCCGTGACGGAAGAGGCTGCTCCCGCATTCGATGTAAACCCTGCGCTGTCTCGGGAAAAACAGGACCGACTACAGCATCTACTTCAACGCTACCACGACTCTTTCTCGTCCTCTTCGAAAATCCGGCAAACCCCGATTGCGAGACATCGAATCATAACTAACGAGGACGCACGCCCCCTCCGACAATCTCCTTATCGAGTTTCATTCAAGGAGCGCGAGGCAATTCAACATCAAGTTAAAGAGATGCTCTCCGACGACATTATTCAACCCTCGAAAAGCCCTTGGGCATCGCCTGTCGTTCTTGTCAAGAAAAAAGATGGCACCCTCAGGTTCTGTGTTGACTATCGCCGGCTGAACAAAATCACTAAGAAAGACGTCTATCCTTTACCCCGAATCGACGACACTCTAGACCGATTAAGCCACGCCAAGTACTTCTCTTCGATGGACCTCAAGACGGGATATTGCAGATCGAGGTCGACGAGAGGGATCGAGAGAAGACAGCCTTCATAACCCCTGACGGACTGTATGAGTTTAAAGTCATGCCCTTCGGCCTCTGCTCAGCGCCATCAACGTTTCAAAGAGTTATGGACACTGTGTTGGCAGAGCTCAAATGGCAGACCTGCCTCGTATTTCTCGATGATGTTGTCGTGTTCTCCACGCACTTCGATGAACACCTACAGAGACTGGAAACGGTGCTCGAAGCAATTAAATCTTCATGACTAACACTTCAGACGGAGAAGTGTCACTTCGCTTGCGAAGAACTAAAATTTCTCGCACACATCGTTAGTGGAAGTGGAGTTCATCCTGATCCCCAGAAAACAGCAGCTATTGCACGCTTCCCGCAGCCAGCGGACAAAAAAGCCGTTCGCAGGTTTCTAGGCATTTGCGCTTATTGCAGACGTTTTGTCAAGGGCTTTTCTCACCTTGCCGAGCCCCTCATGCGCTTGACGCACGATGATGTACCGTTTACCTGGGAGCCAGAGCAAGCAGATGCATTCCGGGAGCTTCAGAAGCGCCTACAGTCGCCCCCGTTACTGGCCCACTACTTCGAGAACGCCGAAACAGCAGTTCATACCGACGCCAGCTCTGTAGGCCTCGGCGCCGTTCTTGTTCAACACCAGAACGGACTTGAGCAAGTTATCGCCTACGCCAGCCGTTCTTTGTCGAAAGCCGAAAAAAACTACTCCACGACCGAAAGGGAATGCCTCGCCATCGTATGGGCGATTTCCAAATTTCGCCCCTACCTATATGGGAAGCCTTTCAAGGTAATCACTGATCACCACTCTTTGTGTTGGCTCGCCAGTTTAAAGGACCCCTCCGGACGCCTCGCACGCTGGAGCTTGAGGCTGCAGGAGTTTGACTTCATAGTCCTACACAAGTCGGGACGCAAACACTCCAACGCCGTCTGCCTTTCGCGTGCACCTGTCGACCCACCACCAGAAAACACGGACGACGAAGACACGTTCCTATGTGCGATCAGTGCTAGTACCTTCGTTCAGCAACAGCGAGCTGATCCAGACCTAAACAAGCTTATTGGCTACCTTGAAGCAAAACCACCACAGTCCCAAGAGTCTTCAAGCGCGGCGTATCTGCATTTTGTCTGCGAAACGACATGCTCGTAAAGAAGAATTTCGCTCCTAACAAGGCACAGTACCTACTTGTGGTCCCCACAGCCCTCCGCGACGAAATCCTTCAAGCGGCGCATGACGAGCCAACATCGGGACATCTGGGATTTACGCGCACCCTCGGCAGGGTCCATGAACGCTACTTCTGGCCACGCCTCGATACCAACGTCGCTCACTACGTATGGAATCGCCGAGAATGCCAACGCCGCAAAGCGCCGCCTACAAGACCTTCAGGACCGTTGAAGCCCATAGAGCCGCCCACGCAGCCCTTCCAACAAGTAGGAATGGATTTGCTAGGTCCTTTTCCTACTTCTGCTTCCGGTAACAAATGGATTATCGTGGCTACCGACTACCTAACCCGCTTCACCGAAACACAGGCCCTTCCCAGCGGCACCTCTATGGAGGTAGCACGATTCTTCGTACATGCGATCCTCCTGCAACATGGCGCTCCCGAGGTCGTCATCACAGATCAAGGAACAGCCTTCACGGCCGAGCTCATGCAAGCCATTCTGCACTTCAGCCATACCGCTCACCGCCGGACAACTGCCTACCACCCCCAAACAAATGGCTTGACTGAGCGCCTTAAGAGGACTCTTGCAGACATGCTATCAATGTATGTGGATGTCGAACATACAACATGGGACGACATTTTACCTTATGTAACTTTCGCGTACAACACGGCAACGCAAGAGACAACAGGAATGACGCCATTCAGTCTCGTATACGGAAGAGCGGCCAAAAGTACACTAGATGCCATGTTACCGTACGTTGAAGACGACGTCCATCCCGACGAAGTGGATACGTTCCTCCAACGCGCAGAAGAGGCCCACCAGTTAGCGGAGATCCGAATCCAAGACCAGCAACAACGCGACGCCCGACGCTACAACCTTCGACGAAATGACGTACAATACCAACCTGGCGACCAAGTTTGGGTATGGACCCCCATTCGCCAACGAGGTCGTAGCAAAGAACTCCTCCGTCGCTACTTCGGCCCGTACCAGGTCGTCCGCCGTATTGGACAATTAACCTACGAGGTCATGCCCCATGAAAACTCGCCATCACGGAGACGCCGTTTGCACCCAGAAGTTGTTCATGTAGTCCGCCTCAAACCATACTATGCCAGGTAGACGTTGAAAGAACATATTTGCCCGTCTACTCCCACGAAGCTTTACCTTCAAGCATCGGGTCGATGCTTTCTTTAAAGGGGGATAATGCCACAGTTAACAAACGCATAGATTGTTCGCGCATGACAGCGCGCCTCGGTCTTTTTCGGTTCTGCACGGGGCTCGCGCCGGGCGCTCTCTCGTGCCCCGCGCAATTTCGAAGAACTGCAAGCAGATCGACCGGACCGGCCCTTCGCCTTTTTCTTTGATCCTGCTTTGCAGTCCGCCCATTAAACACCTTCTTGGGTCCTACCACTGCCAACGTCTCCTTCGCCTACGTTTCAATATATACGTTGTTAGACACAATTTCGGTGGGGGCTGTAGGTCCCGCGCCGTGCTTTCGAAACTCAGCATATTTTCTCAGTGCACAAGTGTTGGAGGATTGAGTGACGTCTGAAATGTTGGTTGTAAAATTGTATCTGAGGGATCGAGAGCAGGTCGTCGAGCTCGTCTATTGTGAGTGCGAGGCGTTCTGCGCTCACGGAGGTGTTTAGACGAAGATCTCAAACGATCTAGTCTGCAGCAAACAACTGCTGCAAGTACACGCCTTCGGGGGCTTAGGTTCGTAGCAGTACTGGCCCAAGCCTAGCTTACCACTTTAACTATGTTGGTTGATCTGGCTTGATTTGTTTCTATGCATGTTTTGATGCCCAATAAAGCTATTGGTTACTGTAAAAGCAACCCAGCTGCTGTATTAATTGTACAACCGTTCTGATTGCAACCATGGTTTCAATACCGAGGAGATACCTACACACTGTAAAAATGTCCGTAATTTTACAAACACTGTTTCTTTAATTCTGACGGACTGTCTTTGTTTCTTAAGTGCCGTTCACACTTGCAACCAAGTACGACGGAGAGAGGCAAGACCGGTTTTCAAGCCTCTTACGACGGCGGAGGACCTGCTCCGTAGCAGCGCGTCTGGCCCTAAGACGCCGCAAGAAGCATAAAAACCGGTATGGTCTCTCTCAGGCTCACTCATTTGCAAGTAAGTGAAAGGTGCTTTAGTTAAAGAACATAAAACTTTTTTTTCTGAGGTTCTATACGATAGTACACATTGGTATGCCAAAGAGTACTCTCGTGGAGAATAAAGATGGTGTAAGTGCTTTTATCCTTTAATCCTGCTAAAAGCAATTTCTTACAATAGAGATGCCGATGACTGTACCTAGAATCATATAGTACCCTGTAGAAGGAACAAAAAATGTATACAATCTTTTGTAATGCTGAATTCGAACGCAGCCCTTAAGGAGGAGGAGGGCAGGCTATGTAGGGGAGGATCACGTGCAACGTTGCATGTGACGTTACGTTTGACATCACGGGGGAAAAATTTTCCCAATACATTAAGCAGAAACATTTCCCAAAATTTATTGGGAACATTTTGCCCTCCTGGAGTACTTCTGAAAAAAACGTCCCATAAGACAACGCTTTAGCTTCGCTAAAAAGGGGTGACGAAAAACACAAAATAGAAACTACGTAAAGGTCTAACATTCACAGTAGAGCATATAGGCACTGCTGTACCTCAATGGGGTTGAAGGTGGCGAGTGGCATGTCTACATAATTTTTTGAGCTCGTGATGATTGTTGGAAGGATTCTGCGACATGCACATAAAAGGATTGCCAAAACCGTGAAGTCCATACGAAGAAGAAATGCTCGTTGCTCTACGGTAGGAAACGGTTGAAAAGCACTGGCACAATTCTTGCAAAAAAACTCCCATCAGTGCTGTCTCGTGACCTTGCAGCTCCACAACATTCTCTAGGACGCATAATAAGACGACCCACTAAAGGGCCACACTTGAGATCATCTATGGCCGTTTAATGAAGGACTATATTTCTGGCCAATGTCAGAGCAATGAGTGATCCGAGTGAGCTTGGCTGTCGAAGAATATCGCAAGTTGCACTTTGTTGAACCCCTTCAACTGATCGTAAAAGACCAACCTCATAAGTGTCTCATATGAAGCGGCGATATCCTCGGTGTGGCAGGACAACTGCTGTGAAAGGCACCAACGTGTGTTACGGCCTGATCCAATGGACACGCACTGTACAAAACCCGACTTTCCGCATGTTTCGGACAAAACTACCGACATAGGGTGTGAAGAAGCGTAGCTGTTTTTTTAGAGTAGACCTTGTCGATGTTGTTCTGCGAACCCTCGCGGTTTCTGGGGTCATCTGATAAGCGGCACCGCCACCGGGTAATTCAAACTAGCATTAGAGTCGATTGCTGGGAGGAATTATCACAATCAACAAACATGAGAACAATTCAACTATGCAAACAGTCCCGTCGAACTTTCTAGCAATTGGGCCACTGGGAACAGTTTCATGGCATATACTGCACTTTGAGGGAATCAACTTGAAGGGTTCTAGTACGCACACATTTAAATGATTAAAGTGCTAATGAGCACCAGTGGCTCGCTTGGGAAGTCGTAGAACTCAGCTTTCACTGGAAGCCGGGCAGCACGCACAGCATAGCTGCACCTTGCCATGCTTGTGGGAGGTTCCAGCTCCATGTTATGGTGTCGCCAAAGGGTAATCGGAAAGGCACCACGACCAGCCTACCTCTACAGTTCTTAGTACGGTCCTTTCTGTAAGCACTGCGCCCCACTGTACAAATCGACATAGTGACCACCAAAAACTGAATCGTGCATCCACGTTTTCCATTTCGCAAGAAATGTCGTGGGATGTGTCTCGGGGAGTAAGAAAAGATGCAGCAGCTTATTCGGGATAGTGGCCATTTTGAGAACCACACTGCGAGTTCAAGCAATGCAGAAGGCTCGCTCTCGCAGCGCCGCCTGTCGCATGACTACTGGAAGAGTCGGGACACCGTGAAGGTAAGAGCGTTCACATCGACGCGCTTACCACTGAAGGGGAATACTAAGCTGTTAAAAGACATTGATCGTAGTAATCACATTCGAAAGGGAAACGTAAAGGATCCAAGCAAACGACGTGAGGCTCGCGGATGCGGTTTCCGGGGATAACGACGTCCGAGCCACGGTCCGAGCAGCCCTAATGAGGGCCTTGCTTCCAATAAACTGGATATTTTTTCCGTTGGGCACACAATACTTAGACAGCATTCTTGTGGCTGGTGGAGATCGCAGGTTGGGAATCAGAGGACAACCAATGCAGAACAAATATGTCGAGAATGGCATATGGGAAAACGGTTGTTGCCGCCCTGTTAAATTGAAACGAAGCCAAGCTTTCGTATGGTACACAATTCACTCTAACATGCTTTATTAAAAATATATATAAATGTTAAAGCAGATTTATATATGAAATTTAATTGAAGTTTTCTAAAACAAGCACATTCACGTTGTGTCAAATCAACCCTGTTGGAACCAAAGAGCATCGCTGCATCGCCATCGCCATCGTGACAAAACAAAAATGCAAAGCGAACCACGAACTTTTTGGCCTCGGGCACTTTCAGGGTTTAAAAACAAATATCGAAGAACGTTCTGGGGAAACAAAGTATCCCAGCTGCGGGCGTGCCCACGGAAAGAGCTGTGGAATTGAGTCTAATTCGTGAGCGCTGTCCCATTTGTTTAACTTTTTCAGTTCTTTTTTGTCGGAGGCGCTAATGTGAATCACGTGTTGTGTGTGCAGGCAGCGGCAAGCAGGAGCCGCACACGTGCTTTGCGCACTGTATGACCCTCGAGCTTTCGCCAAGGAAGTCCCGGTACCGACCTGTTACTGAGCGAGCAGTCAGATTGCGGGAACTTACACAAAGGCAAACGTCAAACCGTAATCAGGGAAGTTGAGGACTTGGTTAGTGTATCAGGGAGCTTTATATCGTAAGTCACGGAACAAAGCCTTTCTTCTGCAAATCGGTTGGCAGCTTGGTACCACCTAGCTAGGCGGTGTGTTTTGCGGAACCCATTACTGCTAAAGGTTACGCGCTAGCGCTTGCATTTGCACCCTGCTTGCCTCCAATGTGAATGTTCAGATTGAAGTTCGATTTTCGTCCTCAGGAACTACTCAAAATATGGCCTGAAGTGCACCTTTTGAAGTAGGGTCTATATTGATGAGGCTTGCGAAGAGTATCAAGACTTCTTTTTCGACTCGGGCACGGACTTTTTATACAAATTGCTGTATATGTTGGGCTCATTTTCTAGCCCTCATGCAGTTTCTAATTGCAAAGTTGGGGCGGGAGAGCATGCGCATTGAGTACTGACAAAAAAAGGTGTTTCGAATAACTTTCCTGAAGAGGACAAGGACTTATTTTCCATCTATTGGTCCTCAGTTCGTACGCAAAGCGAAAAATCACGTGGTCGTTTTTCACTAGAACCCAAAGATTACCGAGCAGTCTGAGAGTCGGCAACGACAAAGCCCTGGATAAAATTCACACTTCACATTTTCGCAAGTGCCGACAATCACAAATTCTAAACCTCATGTAACGGATATAGCGATCGACGAGACAAGCGACGACGGCTCTTTTGGCTATCACTTGGTCAGCCATGCGACTTGGAAAGTCGCGTGTAATCAACGGGAGCAAGCGACCAAGGCGAGGAGAGACGTTTTCTAGAAATTCAAGAACCGAGCGACGTGACGAGCAGCAGTGAGATATTTCCATCGCTCCTCACCGTCGGTCGTCTCGTCGCTCGCTAAATCAGCGTACATGATGTTCAGTACTCAATTTTGTGAAAAGGAGAGGCACGAGTGAGTGCTGTGCTGCCATTCACTTCCAAATCCTTCTCATTTCATGGCTACGCTGCCATGTGATTCCAAGTGCTGCACGGGCCTCGTGCGCTGGTACATTGACGCCACTTACGAAACAAAATCAATCATACCAAGAGGTTGTAGGTGAGGTTAGCCTTCCTAGATAATGGTGCTGCTCAGTTTATTTATATCAGGTTCAAATTAAGTACACTCTCCATTGACGACTGATTAACACGAGGGACTGATTCGTAGAAGGATTGATCAAGTCCGTTATTCTTCCATGTCCCGAGCGCATCCGCATAAAGAATGAGACTTTTAAATTACAGCCAGGACGAACATAACATTTTCGCACCGCATAATGCCGCACACTCTACAATTGCACGGTCACACTGTGGCACCGCTGCCCAAGAACGAAATCGACATTTAGTACTTTGAAAATGAACTGTGCGCCGCTGTTACATGCAGAGCGAGATGTAACACAATGATAGGCTTAGTGCGCACTTACTTGTAACTTTCTGAAAAGCACAAGCATTAGAGTTCAGCTGCCCTCAATATTGTCACGAATGACGAGATGACGAAACAAACAAATAACTGAGAAAATTGAAACGTTTATTTGCGTGAACTTGTGCACAAAAAAAAACCTGAGAAACAGATGATAACAGTAGAGCGTCGCAGGCGTATAAGTCGGCAAAACAGCAGAATCGAACGCTGGGGCGAGACTGATTGATGCTTGCTAGGCGGAGCACCTTTTGCAGACGCGTTGGTTTCTGGAACATTCGGCCTAGAACGATCGGCGCGTAGAACATTCGGAACTCCATCAGACGAGAATGTTCTGGAACTCGCGAGAACGCCACGTTGAAAGAATAAAAAAGAACATTTCGCTCGCTGGAATCAAACCCAGACCTTACGCGTGACAGTCAAGCGCGATAACTGCAAGTCAATGGGAAATTAATAAAAAAAATAATTGCGAAATACGGAGGCCTGTAAAACACAGTCCTATTGATCGTAAAAAAAGACAAGAAATTTCTCAGTCCTATCGATCGTAGAACGAAAAACGGAGTGCAGAGTCTTATCGAATGTAGTACGGTTTCAGATGCACGACGTGGGGGACTTCCGGTAGTCGAGGGCAGTGCGATTAAGCCCCCGTTCCGTCGGGCATCACGTCGTCGTTCAGATTTGCTAGCCGACGAAGCACTTTGTGTGTTCGACGTAGCGCTTGAGGAATTTCTCGCTGAGACCGCGTCATGGAATCGGGGTCCAAACCCACAAACGGTCTCCGGGCTTGAAGCGAACGTCGATCCGGCGAAGGTTGAAACGGGTAGCGTCGGCACGTTGTTGATCTTGAATTCGTAGTCGGGCGAGCTGGCGAACTTCTTCGGCTCGTTGAGCAACCACCTGGGCGTCGGGGCTCCATCGTCAGCTGCTTCGTTATGTAGCATCGCGTCTAACATGGTCGTTACTTTTCTGCCAAGCACGAGCAGAAACGGGGTTGTTCGTATGGTCTTTTGCACCGCCGTGTTGTAAGCAAAATGGCGTAGGGCAACACCTCGTCCCAAGTCTTGCGCTCTGCGTCGCCATACGTGGATACAACGTTAGCGATAGGGTTGTTTAGCCGTTCTGTTAGTCTATTTGTCAGCAGATGGAACGCAGTGGTTCGACGGTGGCCGGTGCCACTGAGACGCCTTTAGTACACGTCGACGCGAGTACGCCGCAGACGGAATAAGCGAGCGGAAGATCGGCATGCACGCTTTCGCAGTCACAGCTCATAAGAAGTGCTCAGGATTACCTCGAGCCTTTCAACGACTCTTTCAACTTTATACCAAGTCACGTCATATTGACTACTAATACCCCTGTCAGACGGGCTAGTTTAAGTGTCACTACAAGGAGTGCGCTTCAGCCCGCCGAAACACACTCCAAGTGTGTTGTTGCTACACGGGAAAATTTAAGGGCTGTGTATACTCCGACGTTGAGCGCAGTGAACGCGGCGTAGCGCAGAACGCGCGCCTTTCATTGGCCGGCAACCAGGAACTCGAGAGCTGTGGCCAATCAATATCTGCGCGCGCTACGCTACGCCGCGCCCGTCGACGTTACGTTGGAGTATAAACGTGCCTTTAGTGTCACTCCAAAATGATGGCAATAACGATGGGTAACTAATGGGCGTGCAAAATACTAAGGCTCGTTCACACTCCTGCAACCGAGTACGACCGAGAGAGACAATACCGGTTTTTAATCCTCTTGCAACGTCCGGGCGCGCTGCTGAGGAGCTGGTCCTCAGACGTCGTAAGAGGATTAATAACCGGTCTTGTCTCTCTCGGTGGTAGTCGGTTGCGAGAGTGTGAAAGAGTCTTTACAGTGTATACGCATTTTTTCATAAATAACTTGGTCGTCTTATTAGAAACACGTTACCTCACATTGTTGGGCTAAGTCACGAGCTTTAATCAAAATTTAAATTCAATTTGATCATTACCATCAGCCATTAAAAGCCAGTGATACACGTCCGCACGCGGGGACGATGCTCATCTATACTCTGTTTCACCTTATGATGTGCGGCAGGAAAGGCTACAAGCGCGAGCTCCTTACTCTGGGACACATCTCGGCGGCACAAGCTCTTGTGCGTTAAGAGTAGCTCCCAACGCTATGAGCTCGCGCTTCTAGCCTTGACTGCGGTACAACATAAGGAAACGAGCAGGGGAAAGAATTGAACCCAGGATTCCTGGGTTCTGCAGCGCGAGGGTTCGCTCCGCGTGCTCCAAGCTGGTGTGCGTGAGTTCACTCGGCCACTCGCCACTCGCCACTCCGGCAACAAAACATCATTGAATGTGGGGAGGACGAGCTGGAGGGCGATATCCGCGATGTTGGACAGTAGAAGCGCGTGGTATACGCACTTTTCTTCGTGAGAGCCCAACGACTTTCAGATGAGAGGCAGCTGGACCTGGATGCTGACGCACATGCGAAATTTCAAGTGACATCGATCAGCAGCTGCAAGCCAATGGCTTCACCATAGCCGCTCTCATGACCGACAACCTACCCGTGATCAGTCGAGAATGGTGGACCTTCCAGACAAACGAACGGTGGTTCGAAGACACCGTGTCCCATTTAGGTGAGTTTCATTTAAGCAAGCCTTTCGCGTCTTTCCTGCCACCTTGAGATTTCTGGTGGAGTCTTGGAGGTTCCTCCCGGCAGTCGCTGGCCGTCGCGTAGAGGCCAAGGCTGGAAACGAGATTATCCGCTTGTTTTCTTCTACAATGCACTACTATCCTGCCAACAGAGAAACAAGTGCGGATTAAATATTACTTCTATCAAAATAATACTTATTTTACGCAGCATTATTTTCTTCTATTATTTTTACTCCTTAAACACTGCTATCGAGATTACACACTCGGTCTACTGGAGGGAGTTAGTGTGCTCCCCGAACTCTCTTCATTGGAAGTGTGTTCTCCGGGCAGGGCTGGGGATTGAGCTCAAGATCACTGGGTTCTTTCAGCGCGAGCTTTCTCTCCACGTACTAAAAAATTAGACGTTTACAATTCTCCGTAATGCCAAATTGGAGCGCTGCTTTTGAGGAGGAGGGGGGAAGGGTACAAAGAGGAGGGTACGCCAGCTGCTCCCCCTCCGTACCCTCCCATCATCCTTTCCTGTTCCCATCCCACTTAGCTTAAACATTTCGCTAAATTTCCCGCTAAATTTAGCCGGAAAATTTTCCCGCTGAATTGGCGTGTGACGTCACATGACACGTCATCTGAAATTTTTAGGTGTGATGTCACGTGACGTCACACGGGTAAAATGTTTCCCTCTAAATTTAGCAAAAAAATTTTCCGCCAAACTTTGCAAAAACTTTTACCGCAAAATTTTGCGGGAAATTCTTACCGCCGTGACGTCACACGTGGCGTCACGTGTGACCTCATTTTGGGAAACAGCCCTTATTGCAACGCGCGGTTACGCCAACACCGCTCAACTCAGAAACGGTTGCCTAGGAGCTGTACTCTAAAAAAACTTTACATTAATGAAAAATTTTTACGCCAATTGGATGATTCTGATCGATCATCGCAAGCGAAGATAAAGAAGGAAGCACATCCAACTTCGGCGTTTCGCTTCGTTCCACGGAAGTCTACGAGCAGGCCCTGACACTGCCTAATCAGATCATAATTATCGTGCTGTCTGGATTAGTTACATGCTGAAGCAAAAGTACGCTCTATCATTCTCTGCTAAATCCAAGATAGCCACGAATGACTGACTTTGTCGTCGTCTTTTATCTATTCACAGCTGCGCTAATCTTGATTCAGATCAGCCCTAATCTCCAAGTCGACCCCGCTATTTGTTTGCAATGCCACTCTTCTACATTTCGTTCCTTTCACGATTTTCTTTTTCATTATAAAATAAAACTTACGCCACGCTTTTGGTTTCTGTGTTGTTATGGTTTACTGTTGAAACACTCCTACTGACGCCATGCACTCGATCGAGCAAAGTGAGTTCGTCAAACTCACTCCAAGCCAAATGTATTTCTCAGGAAGGAGCCGTGTGTCACACTAGTAAAATGACACTAAGGGCGAAGTGCACTCGCTTGTAGTGACACTAAACTAGCTCGTCTGACAGGGTATTAAGTCCATATGAAACAGACAGTAGAATTGCTGTAGAATTTCTATCGCCACGTCTCAGTAGACTTTCTGTCTACATGTTTCTATGCATGTATTCTAAAAAAACTGAAATTCATTGTCAATTTTCAAAATTTATTTGCGAGAACTTGACAATTGAGTACTTCCATAAACCCTTCCCCAAGTGCGTTGCATTCTGGAAACTTGTGGTTCAGGAGCGTAATAAGCAAGCAGCTTGCTTCCCATTGACTCCCTGCATAATGTGACATATTTCGCTTCGTTGATGCGCTTCGAGATGTGGAATAAGTCTGCTGTTCGTTGCAAGAGGATATAAACGTTGTCAGGACCTTTTGTTTTTTATAATGGCTATTGCCACCCGCAGGGCCGAGAAAGCAACGCTTGGTCACCGACTTCCAGAAAAGTTGCGTTGATGCTCGCAATAGACGTAACTTCCCACCTGCTTTGTTGTTCTCGAAAGTGCCAGTTCATTCTCGCCCCGAGCACGCGACGATCGTGCCTTCTTTGTCGAACTTTCGAGATAGTGACGCACGGTAGATAAGCAGCTTACCCGCGACCTTGTCGAGTCAGTCTCGCTCGCGCTCTGTTTCGCCGCCGAATCGCCGCCTGCTTTTCTGCTGCCTCGACGCTCTTTTGTTCTTTACTTATTTTTTGTTGGCACAAGTTCGCCCATTAAACCTTTATTTTTAGGTCATTCTTCACCTTCTCGTCACTGTTTGCTCATTCCTTGGTGCACATATTTCATGTTCAAAATCAGGTATTTAAAGGAGGCACAATGAAACCCTCCAATTCGTTCAGAGGTACCTCAACATATTGTATTATAGTGCTGTATTGAGTGTTGTAGTTTCGTACAAAACCAAATTGCACTTTGTCTGTAATATACCCTATAACTGTTCACTACAATTAAAGTTGCAATGAAACATTGGCCATGAGAGGTTACTCGCCCAAGGTGGCCGAGAAATTCCTCGCATAATTTTCTCCATGGGTTATTTTGGATGTTGACAAATTTTCTTGTGAATAATGAGTGTTATGCACATATGTTTCTTCTACACTTTTCGTCCAGGTACTTCAGTTAGATAAACCCCAGCAAAGGCAGCGAGACAGTCTCATGGGGTCACACCAAGTATAACGGCATTCCTGCTAGAGTCCCGAGTCTTATCGCCAAACTTCACAGAACATAATGGCATATTCCCTTTCCATAACTTTTCCCTCTGAAATGTGTTTTTTGTTGTTGTTGTTGTTCTTGTAAAAAAGGAACAACAACGTTTAAACACACGAACATTCCTAAGTGGTTTCTGTACCAGACAATAGGGTGTCTTAGGCCCGCTTCAGACGGGGCAACTTTTCCAGCAATTTCGGGGTTGCTGGCGGGTTGTTCCCTAACTTTCCCTAGATCGACACAAATTGCTGAGATCAGGTCCGGCTCGAAGCGGACGAGCAGCTCCGACAACTCGGAGACGTTTCAAGTGGCAGCAGCAGTGAAGGTTCGTTCTTTGCTTACGATTGCGTCAGGGACCCGATGACTGGGAACGTCGATGGTCTGTGGATGTTGATGGTCATCAAAAGGACTGACAGGACTCCATCAAGTAGAGAAAAATAAAAAGAAACGTCTATTTACAGTACAGATCGAATCGTTGCTCGACCGACGTTCTTCACGGCCCTCGTGCGTCCCCTTTCTTCTTCTTTCTTCCCTCATGCCTCGCACGAGCCACAGCCGCGTCACTCTATTTAAAGTCATCACTGAGAGAAAAGAAAGACGAAACTGCATCCCTGCGTATATCGCGCCTTTGGATTTACGGATTCTGGGTTACGTTGACCTTCACACCTCCCCAACAAGTATAATTTTGGGGCTTCAATGTCACAAAATTATCACACAAACAAAAAGAAAAACAAAATGTCCGCTTTCACACCCTGGTCAGTTTCACTCTGGTAAGGTGATTTTGAATGTGCCCGCCAAGGCTCTAAACACCCCGTTGCTACCAAAAGTGCCTTAAGACTTGCATCGTATAAACTGAAACGTGCATCTAAAAAAAATCAGCAAAGGCCTACGCGGAAGTGGAACCTATGCTCTCTCTAGGCCAGGCTACTTTCCCAAAACGCGCAACTGCCCGTCCAGTCATACAAAAGAAAAAGAACTCACCAACTTAAAGTATACAATCCATTAAAAAAAAAAACACACCACAACTTCGGTTCGCGTATGCGACGAACCAAAAACCATTGCTTGACAAATCAGTCGCTCCTTCTCTATGCGATCCGTGTGGACCATTTGGACCTCGCACTCCACAAGCTGGTCCATCTCGAAGGCGCTCAGCTGCAACACCCGAACCTCCACCGGGAGCTCCGTGGCCTTGGCCTGCTTGTCTTTTGGGCTGGGCCGCTCCTTCTTCTTGACGGGCTCGCCCTCGGCCACTTTATCGGGGTCTCCTCCCTCGGTCGGGGTTGCTTCTTCGCCACTCGCCGCCCCCGTCGCCACTAGGTCGCCATCGTTTGCACACCCAGCACTTGCCTGTTGACCGTCGGGCTTGCGGTCCACGGCCAAGGCGGACATCACCGAGAAGATGCCGCGCAGGTTGAGACGCACCTTCACCTTGATCTTGGACGCCTCGCCCTCGGCCGTGGAGACAACCTTGTTCACACTGAAGCTGTCCAGCAGCAGGTCCGGGTGGGGCACCGCCACCTCCTGCGGGTACCTGGCCTTGAGGTTGAGGGGCTTGCTCCGGTAGAAGGTGAGCATCTTGCTGAAGGGCAGCTGGTGCCAGCAGGGGAACACCTCTGCCCGGCTGTCCTCTCCCTTGCCCGGGTCGTAGCACAGCTCGATGGGGTAGGGCTGGGCGTCCACCACCGCAAAGTCCCGCATCTTGAAGATGGGTTACCGCATGAAACACTGCAGGGCGCAGCCCCGGGCCACCGTCTCGTCCTGGTGCAGTGTCGTCGAGGGCTCCCGTTGGAACACTTTGCGGACCAGCTGCTTGACCGCCGGCACCCGGGTGCCGCCCCCGACCAGCTCCACCGACGCCACGTCCGTCGGCCACAGACCGGCCACCGTCAGCGCCCACGCCATGGTGCGCTCGGCACGCGCTAGCAGCTCGGTGGACATGGCCTCGAAGGTCTCCTGCTTCATCTTGCCCGCAACGTCCCGGTCGTTCTTGAAGCACTCGATGTTGAGCGGCAAGTCGAGCGGGTTGGCACTCATCTACTTCTTGAGCCTCTCGCACTCGGGGATGAGGCGCATGAGGGCACGCCAGTTGGTGGCCACGTCCAGCTTGTAGCGTTCCTTGAACTCCTGGACGAAGTAGCGCACCAGCACCATGTCGAAGTCGCGGCCTCCGACTACACCGAAGGTGGTGGCCATTATCTTGAGCCGGTCCTTGTTGAAGGCCGCCAGCACCACCTGGAGCGCCTAGTGGCCCATGTACACGAAGGCCTCCACGCGCGGCTTGTCCTCGAGCAGGTCGTTCTTGTAGAAACCGAAGTTCAGCGCCACGGCCGTCGTCTGCGACCTCGCCACCATCGTCAGTAAGCGCGTCTTCAGCTTCACAAACCATCGGTTCCAAGTCAACCCTCCCGCAAGCCAATTTTAGTCTGTCGTAGTCATCGGGCGTCAACAGCATGTCTATGCCGTTAACCAATTGTTCAGTGACGGCGCACAAGAGCGGCACCTCTCGAGGGACGTACTCAACGTAGCTTGTGGGAAGAGTGATCGGTATATGGCGTAGAACGGCGCTCACGCTGTCCCCGAACGCCCCAGTCAGTGTCACTCCTCCGGACGACCCCTTCATTTCAGGCGCCACCCCATCATGCACTACGCTAATCTCCGCTCCGGAATCAATAACCGCCCGCACCATCCTCGGGCCGCATTTCACCTTCACTCTCCGCAACTCAGCGCGTGTACGGTTTCGATTGACATTTATGTCCTGGGACATACTCTGCTGAGGTGGTGTTAAATTTGTTGAGATGTAACCCACCACGGAGTTATTTCTTTGTCCTCCATCTTCCGTCTTCAGTGGACAGTCACGAGAAAAGTGTCCCATTCCCTTGCAGCTGAAACACTTCACCCGGGAACCGTCAGGTTTAGTGCACTGCCTTGGGTTCTCGTGTTTCTCCTCGAGAGAAGTGGCCTTTGTTGTGTTGTATGCGCGGCTCTTAGAGCCTGACGGGTGATCTCGCTTTTTGCATCGCTCGCCTTCGTCGAAACGGTCGGCCAGCGCAGCCACCTCTGCTGGTTTAAGCCACTTTCCGGTCTCATTTAGCGTTACATAGGTCTGCATGTCGACGGGCAAGGAATCCCTAATGCGGTCAGATACCATTAATGCTAGCAAGTCCTCAAGAGAGTCGATCGAGCGACTTCGAGCATAATACTCGAAACAGCTCTCGACCCGTGTCGCAAACTGAGTCCAGGATTCTTTCTCCATTTTGGTGGCCTTGAGAAAAAGCCTCCTGTACTCAGCCGGCGACAGTTTGAGTTCCAAGAGAACTCGCTCCTTAACCGCACCGTAATCACTCGCTTCGCCGACAGGCAGCCTATTCACCAGCGCCCGCATGCGCTCCGTAAAATAAGGTCGCACGAGCGAGCCCCTCAGGCGCTCAGGCACCTCATATGTCGCAAAGACATTTTCGACGCCGTCGAACCAGCTTGGTACGAGCAGTTCGGACGACGGCATTTGTGTTAACACACCCTTCATGAGCCTGGAAAAGCTAAGCACCTCCTCCCTCAGGTTGAGTTCTGCGCCGCCTCCACTGGTTCTGGGTCTGTTTTCCGCACGAACTCGCTCTAGTTCAAGCTCTAGACGCACTAGCCGTTCTTTTTCTCTTACAAGCTCGATCTCTCTTTCAATCAATGAGCTACTCGGTCGGCCATCCCGGTCCCCCTCCTGGTGCGTCCCCACGGTCGCCGCTGGTCTACTCTGAGGTGACGGTTCACCTCGCTCGTCGACACTGTTATCATTAGCTCCATCCCGATCCAACGAGGTAACCGGCCTACGCCGTTCCCCACTACGTAGCTCCATGGCGGGCACCAGTCAAAAAAATCACCTTACCTTTGAAGGTTGACAAGTCCCTATGGCAAGCACACGCAGTCTGTCGATCGGAACAGTCCGGCCCGATAACGGTGTCCGAGTCGTGTAGACGCTTCGCAGGGTTGTGAGTCTGCAGCACTTCCGAAGCCGCGTCGACGCGAAGTCTCGGCGTTCCAAGTCTTCTTCGTTAAACACGGCTGCTGAGGCCCAGGAACTTGCCGCCTCTCTTCTTGTTGAATGGAGTCGCTGTCCGCTGAATCTGCTGAGTCGTTCCAGCCGGCGGGGCCCGCTGACGCAATCCTGTCGACTGCGCCAGTGAAGGTTCGTTCTTTGCTTACGATTGCGTCAGGGACCCGATGACTGGGAACGTCGATGGTCTGTGGATGTTGATGGTCATCAAAAGGACTGACAGGACTCCAGCAAGTAGAGAAAAATAAAAAGAAACGTCTATTTACAGTACAGATCGAAATCGTTGCCCGACCGACGTTCTTCACGGCCCTCGCGCGTCCTCCTTTCTTCTTCTTTCTTCCCTCATGCCTCGCACGAGCCACAGCCGCGTCACTCTATTTAAAGTCATCACTGAGAGAAAAGAAAGACGAAACTGAATCCCTGCGTATATCGCGCCTTTGGATTTACGGTTCTGGGTTACGTTGACCTTCACAGCAGCCAATAAGGAATGCAATATTTTCACGTGACACCCCTGTGGTGGTGATGATGACAACTGAAAACTTGGTTCTGGTTTCAAATGGATCATTTTTGGAAATAAACTGTTTCAAAAAGATGATTTAGTATTCTCAGCACAATTTACAGATATAAAAACTGTTTTTTTATATATAACTGTGCATCTAAATACTGCAAGAAAAATAAAATTTCATGATGATGATGGCAAGTCGTAGCGATTCGGTTGCTGCGTGTGAACGCGGGTGGCCTGTGTTACTGGTGTTGCGACGTCAAGTTGCTGGGCGAAATTGCCCCGTCTGAAGCGGGCCTTAGGGAACTAAAATCAAGGGCAGTGGAGCTCTGGGTTCAAGCCCACCTGGAGACGTTTTTTTTTCTTTTTTAGTACATATATATATATGTATACTTTTTTAAAGTTTTAACATATAGACGCATAATTTACACACTAATTCACATTCAGAAGCACTTTTATTCACACTCTGTGGCTCCCTAGTGCTTGCAATAGCTTCTTAGTGAGCTATTGCAAGCTCTGCAAAGGGAGGGGCATCTTCCCACCCTTTGCAGGCTGTAAAGCTGTGGCTTGCACAGCTCTAGCAGGTCGCACCTAGCTCACTGGCTCCATCACGAAGCATAGGTGCTGCATGAGTCGCGCCACACCGTAAGGCCATATACGGTCAGGTCACAGCACCTGGGGCCATTCGTCACTGCACTCAGCTATGGTATGGTGGCATGGTCGGGGCATGAAGCAGGGGTACAACTTGGAAATGCTGATCTTCATCACATTTGAAACAGATTTTTATTACTTTTGTGTTGCGTTGTCAGCATTTTAAGAGTAAGGAAGCAAGCAGCAGCAAGAGCGAGAAAAAAATTGAAAACCGCTCTCGCCGAGAACCTATTACGAGCACTAGGAAGCCATGGAGTATAATTAAAGTTTCTAAAGGTGAATTAGCATATAAATTATGTGCTTGTGCCTCAAAAATCGAAAAAAACAATTTAAATATAATTAATAAGGATAAAAATATACACCAGGAGGACTTAAACCAGAACTACACAGCCTGTAAGTTTGAAATTTGACACCTTAAACCACTCGGCCACCACCCAATTTTATTTCCAGGTCGTTTATCGAGGTATATGAATTTTGTTTGCAGCTGTCGGCTGCAAGAGAGATTGCCTTATTTTCATTTATTGGACTATTCCCACCAAATATGACAAGTGACCAAGAATAGAACCTCATTTGTCGGCCGAGGCACTGTGCTTGCATCAAGGCAAGCTAGCCTGGCTTGCTGGGCTTATATTTTGTTTCATCACCCATGTGGGATTCTGTTGTCACTCATCAAAAGAAAAAAAAAAACTGTGACTAAGTCTGACTTGTTCTGGTGTGCAGGTATCCTTGGCAGTAAACTCTGCTAAATGAAGCAAAATATATATTATACTTTTTTTAGCAAATATGCATTGTTTTAGCAAAATGAGCTACACTATTTGACTAAGGTGAAACAGAGAACGAGCCTCTCCACCTGGGTCTGTTTTCATCTCGCAGACACTATTTCCTGCTTTTTGTGGTTTGTATCAGACTTTTCTGTCTCTGTCCGGCCAAAGCATCTGTGTTAGACTAAGACTGGGTTCTTTAGGATATGTGCAGGTATTCTTCGCAGCAAACGGCTGCCAATCAGGTACACGAGTTTGTTCTCGGCCACCGAAGGCAAGTATTTTCAAGGTGAGCTATTGCCCGCCTATATGAGTTTTGTGTACCATTCCTCTTGGATGCCATTTCGTATGTGTAGTGGTCTTGCATTAGTATTTTGTTGTCTCTCCTGCAAAAACACCCAGGTTTGCCTAAGACCGGGTTGTTTCTTATACACGCAGGTCTTGGAGGCAAGCACCAGCCAATCAAGGCCAGAAGTTTGCTCTTTGCCGCTCATGGCAAGTGTCTCCAAGGTGAGTGATTGATTCCTATCTGAGTTGTGTGTTTCATTCCTCACAGGCACTCTACTTCCTGTCTTTATAGTGGTCTTGTGTCAGGCTTTTGTGTCTCTGTCCGGCCAAAGCATCTGTATTAGACTAAGACTGGGTTCTTTCGGATATGTGCAGCAATTCTTGGCAGCAAGTGGCTGCCAATCAGGAACACGAGTTTGTTCTCGGCCACCAAGAGCAAGCATTTTCAAGGTGAGCTATTGCCCGCCTATATGAGTTTCAGCATTCGTCAAGGAGCGCAAAATCAAAGCCCGGGGTTTGCCATCACAAAAATGTTGACTCGGAAGCGCATAGGGAGGAAGCTTTACAAAAGTATCCACCTGCCTCAACAAGTGAAACCAAAACTAAAAACGTAGGTTCCAGTTAAAAAGAAAACATTGTCAGCCCGAGTTAACTCGGGGGCAACAGGGAGCAAACAAGCCACGGTACGAGTATACTTGGTTCAGGCTTTTGTAGGCGTGGTCGATGACTTGGTGGTTTCTAAAAAAATATGTTTTTCTAAAAGTGTGGTGGCCGAATATTCGGGGATGGGCATTGAGTCGGGATGTTACGGTAAAAATTTCATCCACGTGTTGGGATTCATGTGCCTTGTCCCCCTAGCGAGGGGGACAAGGCCTTCAAAATTCTAGGTTCGCTACAGGGGTGCTTCAGTATTGACGTCTCATTTTACATTAGGCCTCTCAATTTAAAACGCACTAGAAATGACATGCCTGTGATTCGTTTAGGTGTACTTCCTCTCAGCAAGTATATGGATTATGTCTCAAAAGGTCTAATCTGATGTTGTCCACACCTCAGGTCTCCACCGACGATTCATCAGGACGAGACCCAACCAGGACACTAGGGAGGAGCAACTTGAGCGAGGGAGGCTACATATACGACAGCTTCTTCCGGACAAGAACCGAAAATAGATAGATGGTGGGTGTTTCATTTGCTATGCCTTTTGGCATGCACATTCTGTTTGTTATGTTTCAAGATTCCTGCAGAGTTGAATTTCAACTATTGCAAAATACCGAGCATGCGCCCAGATAGCAGAAGCGCCTACCCCCTGTTTTCGGAACAATCCGTAAGTAAGCAAAGGGCATACCAGACACCCATCAACCTGTTTTGAGCCATGCTCAAAATATTAAAAGAAGACATCAAGCGCCAGGTGCTGTGGCGTCCTTGCCACAATAGCGCCGGTCGCAGAGCTGACAGATCCGTGCCTGGCGCAAGCCATGGCGTGACCTTTGGGAACCAGGGAATTGAGATTAAAGAAGTAGCACAGAAATTGGAGGCGAGTGGCGAAGGTGAGCAGAGTTAACAGAAAACAAGGATGAAGGGGTTCCGTCGCATGAGGCATCTATGTCCCGTGCATGTAATTTTGAGTGTACTGTAGGTGGCTACTCAAACAAATTGTTACTTGGATGTAACTAATCGCAAATCTCTCTTACAGTTTCCACGGCCCACAAGCCAGCAGGCGCCTGTTCATTCTCGTTCAAAGGTGAGGATTCCAGATTTTCTAGTTTGCTCTGAAGCAGCAATACTGAAGCCAGACGAGCTGTACGGCATATTTAATTGACGGAGCTCAGAACGACTGGGGACGCTTTCATTGAAGCTTGTTTTGCTGCAATACACGTGGACAACACGTTTGTCGACGTGTGCCCAGTTTTGTCGCAAGAAGCATATTATGTCACGCGCATGTAATTTTCAGGGGTGGTCCAGCTGTGTCAATTGTGCCATTTTGATAAATTCCCCTTTGCCTGCGGCTAAATACATAAATTGTGCCAAACCACGCCAAACTGCGCCAAAAAGAGCTAGTCGGTCCGTGAACGAATCCTTTTTTTTGAAGAATGGCGTTTTCGATTAGGAACCCGGTGGAAAATAGCCATCACAATCCAGGCTTCCGGCTCAGTGACATTATTGTTTTGTTGCGACCCTTGTGGAATGCGGCGTTGTGGCTGCTCTATTCTGCATCACCACTGCTAAGTCCTTCCGAAGATGAGCAAACATAATTTTTTTTCTGCATGCGCATAGTAAGTTAGAGACCCCATAGTAGAAATCCGCTCGGACGCTCGTTCACTGGCAGACCAGCGGCATCAATACCGAATGTGGTTATCTTTTCGTTTGCGTGGTCGTTGCTTCATTTCCTTGTTGCGAATTGTTGCGTGTTCTTTTTCATGTCAAATACCGTAAACGATTGGTTACCCACTTGGTTGTCATACTGTCGCACTGCGTGTGAACTCAGAATGGAGCTTACAAACCAGTTTAATTAATCGCTATAGTTTAGGATGCTCGGACACCTTGAGTACATTTATCACGAAAGAACTGAAACAAACCAAGTTGCGTTGAAGGTTTACACAGTGAGAGGTCGGTCTGACTTGGGTTATATCGGCCGTCATTCAGGCTGTAGATAAATTTAGCCTGTAGCTTTACTGCTAGTGATTACACGACCGCGCATCCGTCCTATGCTCACCAGTTTGAAAAAGGCGAGGATGGGTATAGAGCCCAATATTCCTGGGTCAGAATCACGGCCGATGATTACCAATGCGAGTGAGGAAACGTATTTACATGATTGTAAGTCGACTCGAATGTAGGTTGACTCCCCCACACCGCGTACCAGGAAACTAAAATAAATATATAAAGAAATTATATAGGGCCACATTTGACACGGGTTGCGTTCTTTCGCGACGCACGCCGCAAGTTTTGCCTCTAACTCTCGAAATCGTCCCGACTTTGGTTCGTGAAAACCTCGTTGTTTGCGTCATAGTTGTAAGTCTCGGATCGCCACAGCCGCCACTGGCGCACCACCCGTTTCGAGATATCAAACTAGCGGCCTGCCACGCACTTGTCGGTGGCCTCGGCAAAAGGAATTAGTCCTCTCGAACGTTGCCATCAATAAGCGCCGAAAGCTACTCGGGCCCGGAGCAGTCATGACGAAGCAGGGGACAAACAGCCGCAAAGAGATAACGTGTCCCCGTGCCGCTTGAGTACCGCAATACCGTCGACAGCCTGTGAAAGGGCAATTTGTCAGGGCAGTACTACTGCTAACCTGCGGTTTTTAATGTGCTGCACGATCTGATTTAATGAATGGGCACTGGTACCACCAACAAAACACAGTACAGAAGTGCTATTTGTTTGTGTTGCTCCAAAATGTTTAGTTTTCCTGATACTAAGGCGCTTCACAACGAGATTTTCCCTGCTCCAAAAGGGGAGTTTATGTGATACAAATTGCTCCAAAATTGTGCTGTAGGTGGCTACTCAAAGAAATTGCTACTTGAACGCAACTCATCGCAAATCTTTCTTGCAGTTTCCATGGCCCACAAGGCAGCAGGTGCCAGTTCATTCTCGTTCAAAGGTGAAGATTCCAGATTTTCTAGATTGCTCTGAAGCAGCAATACTGAAGCCAGACAAGCGGTACGGCATATTTAATTGACGGAGCTCAGAACGACTGGGGACGCTTTCACTGAAGCTTGTTTTGCTGCAATACATGCGTGTATTGCAGCAAAACAAGCTTCAGTGAAAGCGTCCCCAGTCGTTTTGAGCTCCGTTAATTAAATATGCCGTACCGCTTGTCTGGCTTCAGTATTGCTGTAGGCGACAAAACATGTGCCCAGTTTTGTCACACCAACTAGCTCAACTTAAGCCTGTTACCGTTGCTTGGCTTTTCGCTCAGCCAAATCGCTTATATGGGGTGCACCCAAATGAAAACACAATCGTGTTGAATCGTGTAAGAGTATTTAGAATATTTATCGATCACGCCGCTGAACTTGCATTGCTCGAAGAACTTCCTTTTGTGAGCGCCTTCTCTGCTTGAGTTTGCTGGAAACACAGCCACTTCGATCCGAGGCAATCGATGGTAGTGTTGGTGACATCAACGAATACGCGACTCACAGAGCACTGGTGAACACCATTGTTTTCGTTGCTCCCGACGGTTCCCTGGAAGCCGCCAGCGGCGTAGAAGCGTAGAGCTGCGAGGACTTGTTGTTTGACCGTCAGCACATGGGGCCCTTCGCGACGCCGCTAGAGCTTTCCGCGAAGCTGGTCGCACAGCCAGCGAATCACCCCTTTGGTCAGCCGGTATTCGCCCGCAAACCTCGCATCGCTCGTCTCGAAAGCATCCCGGTGATCTCTAAAAACTCGATCCGCTGGCGAGCCCAACAGTAGAGATGCATATGTTAGGGTCGCCATCTTTTACGATCCAGAACGATCTCCGGCTTCGTCTCGACCACTCTGTTAACTGCGTCGTCAAAGTGCATCGTGACGACATTTTGACGTCACCGGCAACTGCATCATTTTACGAGCATAGCTCGAACTGCATAGGGAAAAACGACATTTCAACGTGATGTCATGTGACCCGAGAGACTAGCCAATCAGTGCCCGATGCAGTTTTCTACATCATTTAGTTTGCGTTCCAGCATAGATAGACAGAACGACGGGGGGCTCCTGCATTGAAGCTTATTTTTCTGTAATACATGCTGGCGACATTGACGTGTGCCCAGTTACGTCGCAAGAGGATATCTATGTCCCGCACATGTAATTTTGAATCTTTCCGACTTAGTGTACTTTACGTGGCTACTCAAAGTAAGTGCTACTTGGACGCAACTAATCGCAAATCTCTCTTCCAGTTTCAACGGCCTACAAGCCAGCAAGCACCAGTTTGTTTTTCTTCAAAGGTGAGCATTCCAGATACTCTAGTTTGGTGCGAAGCAGGAATACTGAAGCCAGGCGAGCGGATACGTATATTTGATTGACCGAGCTCAGAATGACCCGGGGCAGTGGCATTGAAGCTTATTTTTCCGCAATCAACGCAGACATAACTTTGAATCTATCCGGCTTAGTGAGGAATTGCTACTTGTCGCGAACTAATCACAAATTTTTATCTTGCAGTTTCTATATGGCTGCAGCTAGCAGGTGCTGTTTTCATTAAAAGGTGAGGATTCCACACTCTATTTTCAAACATCAAGCTTTTGAATGAGGGTCCTAAACAATTAACTTTCTTTTGCAGTAAATGCTGGATCCTCCAGTTCAGGAATATGTGAAATATATTTGGTATGGATAAGCCCAGTGTTTTGCTTCTTTATTCATAATTTGACAACAGCAACATTTTTTATTTCATCACTCAGAAATACACACAAGGAGACTGCATGCAAAGAAATGTCGTGCTGAACGTGATATTCCAACACGTATATAGTTTTATTGGTAGCCGATAGAATATATTGGATTCCAATATCCATAATACGCTAAGTACACTGGAATCGTAAACCCTTATTGGATCCCCATACGACACATGGGGATCCAATAAGGGTTTATACGGTATGGGATTCCAATATTTTTAGCGTATTATGGATATTGGAATCCCATAACAAACCCTTATTGTAATACAATACAATAAATGTAATGTTTTCCAATACACTATCCATATTGTATTGTAATACAATAAAAGGATATTGTTTACCAATATCCATAATACGCTGTTCATATTGGGGTTTTCCAAT